>JAGVVM010005402.1:0-26383 GCA_019149425.1 Psidium friedrichsthalianum | reverse complement strand
TTTTTACCTGCATAGCTCGCGGAACATAGGGTGGGTACCTGTTTAGCCTCGCTAGATTCTATGCCGCTTCGGGAGCCAGAGACTAGACACATTTCGATCCTCAACACTTCCCATTTCTCTGGTCAGATTTCAGCCCTGGCACGCCCGTTCCGTTCTGGAAACTCCGTCATGGTGTGGGTTAGTTCTTTAGGACGTTGTTGAGCAAAGCAGTGTGAGCGATGGAGGCCATCGATCCAGCCATCGATCCTACCACATAAGAGGGGGTTCGCCAAGGGCCAGGTGTCCGCCTTGCGGAAGCCAATGCCACTAGCCCCGTCCCGATTCGACAAAAGGTACCCCTGGGAAAACGCCTTTCCTGTTTGTACGTTGTCCCTATGCGGAATTTTTAGGTTTTAGCTGATGTGCGGGATGCTTTATCATATTTTACTAGTGTGTTGTCTTGGGTTCCTATATTTCTGCGGGGTTTTTCTTCGTGTCTATGTTCTCTATTGTATGTTTACTTTTTTTTTTTTTCTTTTTCTTGTTTTTTTTTTTTTTTTTTTTGGTGTGTTTTTCTTTTCATGGAGTTATTTGTTTCGTTCTGATTGGTGTTTCACATAATCTATCGAGTTTTTCCGCCATCTGCGATTTTGGCTTTGTGGTGATGGGATTTGTAGGGTTTATTTCTCAGTCAAGGAGTCAAGTAGGATTCTTCATTTCTGTGGCCTCTTTTTTCCTGGCTTTCCCTGTTTTGCGCTTCTGGTCCCCGTACGGGCCCTTCGCCTGTCCCTTCGCCCCATGGCCATGCTCGCCTTTTTTTCTCTGTGCCCTTAAAAAAAGAAGAAGAACTAATTCTGCAACTAGGTGTTTCTACTTTAGGGGCAATAATGAATTTTCAGTACGGCTTTTGGGGGACAAAATAGGTACTAACTAATTTCTATTAACGAGACCTTCAATATGATGAAATGTCGAAAGTCCTAACAATGGTCCCTACCAGACACTTGGGCTTCCGGCCTTTTCAAAGTAGCATTTAGACACAATGCCCCCTTGAAAAGTCTTATCAAACACGTACCGGCCGTGACTATTGTAGAGCCGTTGAGGGATGCTGTTAAGGGTCAACAGACATGCATATAAAAAAGCCCCACCAAGCCCACGCATTCTTAATGTGTACAATGTCGTAACTCCGATAAACTAGGTATGAAAGAATTTTAATGAATAGTTGATAGTGGGTGAACTGCACGATATGAAGAGTGACATAGCGGTTGAAGTATTTTCAGTGCCAATTAAAATGGACTGAAAGTTGATTATATATAACAAAATTTGCAGGACAACATTTCCCCCATAAATAGTTTAAAATGACGTTGCACGTTGCTAAATTTTAGGGAATATTGAATAACTTAAAAGAGTTAGGACCTTATTGCATTATCACTCTAATCTGAGATTAGAGGCATTATCCCAATTTTAATACATTTTGGGAACAAACAAAAGTCAAACTAATTGGACTGTATTTATTTTGTCGTGAAAAAGAAAATATTACTAACTTTGCCTTATCCGAGTTATCCCTACGGATATCTGCTGATATTGCTGCTAGAATCTGCCCACATCAGCTCGCATCTTAGCTTTTAGGCTCTCTCCCTCCACAAAGTACCCCATATTCTCTCCCTCTCTCTGACTTAACTGAAAAAACCACCGCCGGCACCACCACCGTCACAAGCTCCATGGCCGCCGCAGCTGCCATAAGCTCCACCTTGTCCTCCTCCATCAACACCCTCAAATGCTGCCTCCACTCCGTTAACTCACCCTCCTCCTGCCCGCCTCAACAACCGAGGCTCCTCTCGCCGTCATCATCGAACCTACCCCATTTGGGCGAGGTTCTGTCGGTTCGCATCACGCCGCTCAGACGCCGCGACGGCCCAAGGATATCGGCTGCCATGGCCCAAGAGGAGGTGGCCGCCCCTGCCGCTGCCGTGGAAGGGAAAAGGAGGAGGAGAAGGAGGGAGAGGGTGCCGAGGGTGTGACTGTTAACACCAAGCTCTACTTTGGAATTTGCCTTATAATGTGGACAGTGCACAGTTGGCCGGTATAATCAGGACCATGGAAGCCCAGAGCTTGTTGAGGTGTGTGATCTGTGTGATTTTCTGCTCCGGTTGTGGTCTGCTCACTGATCTTAACGATTAATTGGAGAAGCAAGAACAATCTGAATCTGGTGGGATCCTTGACATGTCAGAGCGACATATAACATTGTCCAAGATCATTCCATGAGTAAAGTCACAAACAGAGCCGATTGCGGTGCTGAATTTGTGTGGAAACTTGGTGCTTTTTTAGCTTAAGCACGGTATCGGTTTGAACAAGCATCACTGTTAAGTTTGAACTGCATTTTGCTGACTTTTGCTGCATTTTCCGCTGTTAAAGTTGCTGACGCTTTTCCATTACGATTTTGAAAAATGGGAAACAAAGAGAGGAAAGCCTAGCTTAAGTATAGAGAATCAGAAACACGGTATGATGAAGAACTTGGTTGCATTCTTACATGGTGCAGCATTATAAAGAGGATGCGGATGAATCTCCAGAGTAGGCTGGATGATGGATTATGAAGTCTGTATGGTCTACGACGTTCACGCTACAAATGCACACTACTTAATGAACATGATATATTCTGAACAATTAACCTGGGTTAATATCTGGCAAATCCTTAGCCATGCTCAGGATTCATCTCGTCTCATTGCAAGGACAAGAGACAGAAACAATTGTATGGGCGGTTCATATTGGTTAGCTAGTCATCTGTTCAATTACCAACTTGCAGCAATGATCTACGTAGCCCGACAAATTCCTATGAGTACCATTAGAGATTACATAGTCGATGCTTGCTCCGATGGGATATTCCCTCGCTAGGATATGGACAATCAATAGCGAGTAAAGAACTTGTACTGTTCTGCGCACCAGGGATCTGCTTAAAAATTTCATCACTTTGCAAAGTAGAGTGGCTCTTTCAATTCTCTCTATGCTAGTTGCATTTTGCTGATCTAGAATAGATTAGTGTCAAAACTTTAGCCTTCTCAACAGAAATACATCGAATGTACCTCATGATGCGTGAAGAGTGAAGTTTCTTTTGAGGTCAATTTGCCTGAAATTCAATTTGATTGTGGTTCTTCTTCTTAACTCTTCACACTCCCCCAATGACCTCTGCAGGTTCTTTATGACAGAAACACTGGAAGAAGCAGAGGTTTCGCTTTCGTAACAATGAGCAGCATTGAAGATTGTAATGCAGTTATCGAAAACCTCGATGGAAGTGTGAGTTGGCTTATCTTTGCCTATTTGCGTGTATGCGCAGCTCTGCAAGCTAATACAGTAGATAAACAACAATGGTTTTCTGCACTATTTCATCATGCTGAATAATGTCCTTCATTTTCCCGTTTAGAAATGTATGATGAAGTCCTTCCAGTTCAGAAACTGAATTCCTACGCTGACCTGATCTCCATATTTCAGGAATACATGGGACGAACGCTGAGGGTGAACTTCTCAGACAAACCTAAACCGAAAGAGCCTTTATACCCGGAAACTGATTACAAGCTTTTTGTTGGAAACTTGTCCTGGTCTGTGACTTCTGAAAGTTTGGAAAAAGCTTTTCAAGAATACGGAAACGTAGTTGGAGCAAGAGTGCTGTACGATGGCGAGACGGGAAGGTCGCGTGGCTATGGTTTCGTGTCCTACTCGACAAAAGCGGAGATGGAAACTGCTCTTGAATCTCTTAACGAAGTGGTAATACTTTGCTAAACACACCCCCCAATTTCTTTCAAGAACAAGATATAGATCTGCGCGTTCCTTTCCGAGCATTTCTGTTAATTGCTTCATGATTCAGCTTCTTCCTTATCTTTTCCCCTTTTTTGAGCTGTTACCAGGAGCTAGAAGGGCGCGCTATCAGAGTAAGTCCAGCTGAAGGAAAACGGACATAAAGCGAAAATTAAGTCAAAGTTTGGGAACTCAGGAAAACATCGATGACCTTGGCATGAAAGAAGCAACAGAGGATATTTACTTTGAGCGATCCATGTACAATTAGAGCGCTCCGTTGTTTGCTTCCTTGCCAATAAATTGCTCTTGCCTTTTTATCCTGCTTTTCCTGCTCAATGTTCTTGCCGGAAGATTTCAGTGTACAACATTGGCTGGTGGCTACAATCATTTTATTGTGGCTTCAATAAATGCATCACTCGAATTTTCGGCTTCAAATAACATGGCACTTGGATTAACTTGTATTGTGGTTGATGTGAGGTGCTTCAGAGAGCTAAAAGTCAACTGAAGACTGGAAAGAGGTGTATCTATGTGCCATTGACATGCTGCGTTTTCTTTCGAGACTTTGATTTTTGTATAATTGACAACAAGTAGCCTTTGAGCAATTTGATAGTATAACCTATATGAATCGAGCAATCTTATTTCCAAACCGACACAACAATTCACTTTTCATCCGAGAATCCTAACTGTTGCTTCAAAGCTCGTCTTAAAAATTTATGCAATCAGTTCCACATCCTATTTTCTTGTATAAGGCAGATGCAAAGAGTAGGATCAATGGTTTTGCTGTAATTCTAACAGCTATGCAATCATCTATCATGAAAAAGCTGGAAGCTCAGTTGCTCTATTATCAAGCAACCTCAGGTTAGATGCTTTGATGAACCGTACTTGAATTATCGGTATGTTGCGCAATTTTGTTCTCTAAGGATTCTCAGACCAACAGATTCTCACTAGAGAAGATAGAAGGTATATTTATCTTCACTGTATTGGGAGTGCCCAGCAGAAGTCCGATACCTTCACCTAGAGAGATTGCCAAGAGGAAGCTCAAGTCCGAGCATGTCAGTATATCTAGTTGGACTCACCTTTACGCTAATGAATTATAGACCAACTAGGATATATTAACTGCTGCACACTATATCAATACACCACATCAATTTTTCAATATGAGACTTATCTAATACAACTCATATGTGTATCCTAATAATCTCCACCTTACGTGTGAGCTCCAGTGTTAGGTCTGCTCCCTCTTAATTCAAGTATTTTTCTACACTAACATATTTCAACTTGAATCTCCATCAACGCCCATCAGGCTCGTATTGCTACACCACAATGCCTGTCGATCCAAAAACTGCATTGGTCACCAAATTCATATTGATAGTTGACCACCAATTAACCATCGGCATTGATAACATTTGTTAAGAGCGCGCAACAGAAGTTCGATACCTTCACCTAGGAAGATTACCAAAAGAGAGCCTAAGTCGACCACATCAGCATATCCAGTTGGACCCACATTCACTTAAAAACTTAACCCAATGAGTTATCGGCCAACTATGATATATTAATTGCTTCACACCATATCAATTTTTGATGTGAGACTTCTTTAACACAATTCACACATGCATCCTAACACACAAATCAAATAAAGAAATTGATTCAAAATTGCACAGCAATAACATTATTCATTTCAAAGGATATGTTTCCTTCAGAAAATTCCGAATCGGTTTCTCTTCTCAATAAATTAAAGACACGTACCTCGCATTACCAAATATCTCCGCAAGTACAGATGCCGTTAAGAAATCGATGGTATCTATTTACATCCCTAATAATGATCTCCCTCTCCTCAGCTCTGCTGATGTACTTCAACACCTCGTGACAATCCTTACAGATCCTCAGATTCTTCACAACCCTCAATGGCTTATGGGGCGGTGAAACACCATTTAACAACCCAAAAGCCACCGCCAGTTTCTCACTGTGGTACCAAAGTGCTTCCTTCTTGTCCCTCTCTCCCAACTCATGGGATATTACCTTCCACACCGGCACATACCCTAAATTCTCGATCTTCGGCATCAATTCCATCAGCTTCGAGTAGATTTCTTCTGTCCTCTCATGTTTTCTATCTCCTGACATGAAGACATGGACTTCACCTCGCACTTCAATCCAGCTCATACCAACTTCCTTCTTCACCTTCCTATCCTTCATCCGCTTTCGTACTTCAGCAACCTCATTCCATCGTCCGAAGAAGACAATATATTTGCAACAATCACATAAGCTGAGTCATCATTTGGGTCGAGCTCCAGTAACTGCTCCGCGACTGAGCAAGCCATGTTGGCATCACTGTGGTGTCCACAAGCAATTAGTAACGACCGCCATACTGCAGCATCGGGCTCCAATGGCATGGTCATTGCAAGCCTCTTGGCTTCCTCCAACTTCCCAGCATTTCCCATAGCACTAACTAGACAAGTATAATGTTCTAATCTCGGTTCTAGTGCATACTCCAGTCTCATCTGGGTTAGCCAATTTTCTGTCTCCACCACTAAACCAGCATTGCAACATGCTGTCAGGATAGCTAGGAAGCTATACTCATCAGGAACAAGACCCTGAGAATCCATTTCATGGAAAAGCTCGACCGCCGACTCCACATCACCTTGTTGGGCATAGCTAGACATCATTGCATTCCATCCAATGTCATTCATCACCGCCACCTTCTCATCAAACACGCATCTTGCGTCCGAAATAACTCCAGCCTTCCCATACCCATCGATCAAGGCGCTGGCCACAACCACATTATTATCAAGCCCCGTTACTACTCCATGGGCATGGATAATGGCGCACTGTTCCAATGCAGCCAACTCCGAAGAGGCGCGCAGCGCCCCCGAAACACTATGCACTGTTGACCCTATATCACAACATTTCATATCAGCAAACACCGACAACGCATCTATAGGCCGGGAACTTTGCGCCAAACCAACAATGACAGCAGAGTAACAAACCTCGTCCTTCTCAGGCATTTCGTGGAACACCTTGAGCGCGCCACCCGGCAACCGACATTTAGAGTAGAAACTGATGAAGGCAGACCCAGAAAACGGCTCGTTGGCTAAACCAAGCTTCAGGGACAAGGAATGGAGAGAGAGACCAAAGGGTATGCACCAAAGGGTCGTGCAGGTCCTGAGGAGGGCAGCGACGGTGCGCTGGTTGGGCAGAGCCGAGTGGCGAAGCATGGACACGAAGTGTCGCAGAGAAAGGAGGGAGTCTGCGTGGGCGGAGATGAGAGACGTCCATGACACGACGTTCGGGGATGGGATCTGAGCGAAGACGCGACGGGCATAAGACAAAAGATTGCATCTTGAGTACAGGGAGATGAGCTGGTTGCAGAGGAAGCGATCTTGGTGGGACTGTGATTTTAGAGCTTGAGCGTGGATCATGCGGGGGTCAGCGTTCGGTGGCACCAACAACGTTGATCTGTTGACGTCGGATGAGTCGTTCATGTCTGGTTCGTTCCAACTTCTAAGGAGTTCTCATTTGGAGCCGAAAGGATCGGAGCGCAGAGAGCGAGAAGGCTGGAAACCTATTTCACAGATGTGCTTGATTATGCTTATTACTCTTTTCCTGACTTTCTATTTTTAAATGTAGGAATGACTGGGAAGGCCTAATAAAATTACAAAAGGCATCTTTTATTTCAAAAGGACTTCGTTTCTCTTGCAAAAAATAAGATATTTAGCTAAAACCTGAAAATTAATATGAAAATATTTTTTGGCATTTGGTATGAAAAATATAATTTAATTTTTTTATGAGAAAAATTACCAAAAAATTTGAAAGGTCGCAACCAATGGCGACGGCCGGCAACCCGCCATAGGAGAGGGACGAGCTCGAGCCTCCCTAGATCCGACAAGGTCAAGGCCGAGCTCATCACTGCTTATTGTCAGTCGCCGACTATTACCATGGCTGGTGATCAACCAAGGGAGAAGGCAAAATATAAAGAAGAAAAGAAAAATAAAGAAAAAAAAAAAAAAAAAAAGAAAAGTAATGTGAAGGAGTGCTCATTGAAGAAGGAGGGAAAATTATTGCCACCTTTCAAAAAGATTTTTCACTTTTGAAGGTGTTCTTTCCATGACAAAAAAATGTGTTCATTGATTAGTTTATTTTTTGAGAACAAAACAACCAAAAATTTGAATTTTTTTTAGAGTTGTTTTCCGCAAAACAAGTGAAGCATAAATAGATAAATATTTTCCAAAAAGGGAGAAATAGTTTTGAGATTCTTTGTCCTATATAGATAAATAGCGAGAATTATAAAAAAAAAAACCTAAATTTATTGCAATTTTGTCCATTCATTCCTAAATTTTTCTTATTTTCTGATTCGATTCTAAACCTTTTGCAATTGTGTGAATTCAGTCAATCTGGCCAATTTTGGCTGACCAATACTGACGTAAATGTCGGAGGGTGCTAGTCCAAGTGCATAATATTTTAATATTTCTCTGAATTTTATTTTATTTTATTTGTTTTCTTCCATCTTCTTCCTTGGTAGCAACCCACTAGAGGCAACAGTCGGCGAGGGCAAGGCAGCCTTGTTGTCACGAACATGAATTAGAAACTCGTCATAACAAGCAGGAATGATCTCGGTTCACACCAGCGAGACAACAAGGGAAGGGAGCAGAGACCAAAGCAGGCCAAAGAAAAACATATTTTCTCGAGATAGATCTAGCAAGGCCAAGCCTCGCCTTGCCCCGCCAGATTTGGGCTAGTGAGGCCGACCTCGCCAATGGGATAGTGGTCGATAATTGCCTCCAGCTAGTCACCACCGATAACTAGCTGGACGAAGAAGAGGGATGGAAAAAAAGGAAAGAAGAAGAAAAGAAAAAAGGAACAAGAAAAAAATAAAAATTTCAAAATATTATCTCACTAGACAGCCGGTTTTCACATTAGACAAAATTTTCTGGATGGAGTGAATTAGTACAATTGCAAAAAATTTAGGACTGAATCGAATAAAAAAAAGTGTAAAATTGAATTGACATAATTGCAATAGGTTTATAATTTTTTTGGTAATTTTTCTAAATAAATATTTTTCAAATTCCAGGTTTTAGCTACGTTGCAAAATAAATAATATAAAGATAAATGTGTCTTTACCAAAAAAAAAAATAAAGATAAATGTGATTGTTTATGATTTTAGGACAGGAATTTTGGTGAGGGGACATTCATTATAGAGTACATTATGCTTATTAATAGCATTAATATAAAGCGAAACCAATGTTTGGTAGTCGATCCTAATTTGACTCTATCTACTAATAGCTCTCATCATTACATGTGACTGGCTAATTTGCGTCGGAAAGAAGGGCAAGTCATAACCTTATCCATCAACGTTGTCTTGCTTAGTAACTCCTTTTCTGTTGAAAAACATTCCTCGGTCTGTCATAACATGTTCAAAAACATGCCATTTGATCGATCAGTCATTGGAAGACCCTCCTGAACATGCGACGACAATTCTATACCAATTGGATTTGTCGGAGTGTTCACAATTTTGAGATTGTTGTTACTTATGGAAGCACATTTTTCCTATAGAACCTCGCGTTAAGATGGTTGCGAAAGACGATTCGAGACAAACTCTATCGAGCTAACTTCCAATGATCCATCATATGGCAACCGTTGCAACAATGGCGCTCGCTGCGGTTCCAAATTCGGGCTCCTTTTGACCTTCGGGTGAACCGTTGGCTCTTGCTTTTAACTCGCGAGACTGAATTTTTGAACCTGGTGCAATCACATCTTTGATTATCTTGGTGAGATTCGCACGACATATGATTGGCGAAAATAAACTCGAGTGGACCGTGGAGATAATAATTTTTCGCTCGATTGAAATGAGGTATGGTGCATTTCTACCAACTCTATTCAACACGGTGATTTCAAGGACTGGTAGGTAAAACTTAGGTTTCAAATTTGAGGATATAGTAAAGATGGTACCAACTCTAGAAGTAAAGATGGTACCGACTCTAGAGCCCGCACACAAGAATTTGGCAATTTGCGCTCACAAAGGACTCGTGCTCACATTCATGCAAACCAATTTCAAAAATAACAAAAGAAACTCATATCTCGGGCATGTAAACTTTAGGTAAGTCCAAATATTAGGTTTCGTCGGAAGTAGGCAAACGGAATGATTTTACGTGTATATGCAAATATTAACCCACCCGGACCGTTTAGATAAAAAAAAAAGATATTACACGTATATGCAAATATTAACCCACCCGGGCCGTTTAGATAAAAAAAAAAAGATAATTTTACGACTCACGGGTTCAGATATTGGCATCTTCGAAATGGAACTCTCTGATGTGGGACTCTTGCCAGTTCTTAAATAGAACGTTCATAATTGTAAATGCGAAAGAACGCAATGATGCAATTAAACGTGAAATCTATGCAAATTTTATACTTATGGTCAAATTTCGACAATCTTGACGAGCTTAATCCCCAGAGTGAAATGTCTAGATGTCTATATTTAGATTCAATTCAGACCGAGTAAACTCTACAATTACTAGTTGGATGATGGGTTTTTCATCTCTAAAGATATGCCATTTTTTTTTTTTTTTGCGTGAGCCCTAAAGATTTCAATCTTTGAGAACACCTAGGTTATTGGGAGCACACGAGAGATTATTTACTCAGCAGACAAATGTCAATCAAATAGAAAATGCAACTGCAAAAGCATTAAAGCAAAATCTATGTAAATTAGGAGTTTACTTGTCCTTGTCAAAAAAATTTTTGGGGGGTCAGATCTTGTCCTTGTCCTTGTCCTTATTCTTATCCTTGAAGACAACCTTTTGGGATTCCAAAATGGAGGATGGTGAGAAAACTAAAGTGAAAATGAAAAAAAAAAAATGGGAGAAAAAAATTGCTTGTTAGGTTCTTATTGGTGGCAAAGGTAAAGGACAGATTGGAGAGACAAGCCATGTGGAGAGATGCTCTTTCCTTTTTTCACTTTCTTTTACTTGGGTTTTACTCTTCCTATAAACCCAAGTTGCATTGTTCATGTAAAAAGTTACTAAATACATTTTGAATTTTTGGTGGCAAGTACTTGTTGCTCTAGCTTTTGGAAAATTTAGACGTATGTCCAATTGAATTTAAACAGTAGTATTGAATTTATTTTCATTAATTTAAGGTATCTAACTTCATGCAAATCAAAATTAAAGGCCAGAGCAACAATATAATAGACAAAAAAAAGTTGAAATAAATGATTCCAAAAAGATCCGCCGAGAATGGCTCACACGCGAAAAACCAACTATTCTAAAATCAGTAATGCCCTCTTGACAAAAGAAAGCGGCAACGCCCTTCATTAGTAAACCTCAAAAACGGGACGTAAATCTTAGAAGAGATTACAAAAACAAGACGCCATCTATTTATACATAATTTTTTTGGTCGGTTATTTATATGTGAAATTTTATCAACTAGTTTTTTGATCAAATAAAGAACCTTGCAACTTTAAAGTAATAGTTTTTCTAATAATGTCGTAAATTAATAATGCCTCGGAAATTCCGGAATTTTCTTATTACTATAATTGATAATCCCCTTTGCAAACCTCCCCTTCCGATGCCCCATTTGTATTTCTTTGCTGGCATTGCGCATGCCAATGAAGCGGGAAACGCAAAGAAAGTCGCCCAACAAGCGATAGGTCAAAGCAGACCTTTTTTTTTTTTTTTTTCCCACGAGAGTCAAACCAAGCAATTTGGCTTTATACTATAATGGATTGATTTGGAGAGAGAGGGGGGAGCATCGGTCCAGTTCCAATCTCGGAACCGATGATAACGGTCCGGTTCTCGATTTTAAGTGCAGATCGAGTCGCTCAGATCGGATTGATAACTATTTTTTTTATTATTATTACAATTCCCAAAAGATGATTGGGACAAAAGCAACGTTCATTTGGATATCCGTGAGTTCATAAGAAATGGACTCAGAGACCCTGCTATGCTTGCGCAACTAGTTCCTTTTTTGAGGCTTACTTCGGGTCATATGTTATGACTCAACTATCGTTTGCGGAGATTTACTTGCAGCCTTGCGAGGAATAGAAGCGAGAAAAGACATTATCCATCAATTCTTGGTCGCACCTTGAACCCAACCAAATCGACGGGATCAGGCGAGCCAATTCCTGGTTCCACAAACCTGCAACCGACCGTACCTGGTCCGGTTTAGGTTTTAGTGTGAGAAGCGACCCACCCTAGAACCGATCACTTGTAATTGAAGCAACGTAATTAATATGCATTTAAAACATCATTGGGTTGAAAATTCTCTACAAGTGAATAGGCTAAAATAGCTTCTGCAGCAAAAATCTGTCTGGTAACACAAATTCTAGAGCAAAAATCGGTTTGGTTACACAAGTTCATATTTTTTTTACTTCTAAAGCATTTTTTTTTTGGCTTTAGAAGTAATTATAGAGCCACTTGAAGAAGTAAAAAAAAAAATTCTTCTCCAGAAGTAGAAAAATCAATTTTTGACAAAAAAAAAATTGATTTCTAAAGTAGAAGTGTTGCCAAGCTCCCTAGCAGCTGACGCAATTGTCAATTTGCCAATTTCACCGACTGTCATCGACCTTCACCACGAAAATCATCTTCCCAAACCATAAGGTGAAAGGATTCTGCCGATCCGTTTCAACCGCTGAGTGCTGATCATGCGGACCACACATAATCAATAGTTAGGATGCCGCTCTTGGTGGTGTGGTTGTAGACGGTAGGTCTCACCGCCAATCTCGATGACGACGACGCCATTTTAGCCTACAGGGAACCAAGCCTAATTTGACATCAGCTCATTTCGTTGAAGGGGAAGAGTGATTGACCAATTTCCAAACTAGGATTTTGCTGTGTTAGATTAATCCAGTCAGCCGACTTCAAGTGAGCTTATACGTCACTTAATCTTCATCTTACCCTAAATTAAGATAATCCCCATCTTATTTATCACAAGATACCCCAAATTAGCATAACGATTTGGCCAAACAAACAAGGATGAATGAGATTTTTTTGGGGGGGGAGCAAAAACATCAAGTATGGAAGCAGGATTTCACCAGATGGAGCAACCAATCACCGACCAGGAACCATGATTACATTGAGAACAGTCATCGTATGATGCGAGTCTCGCGAACGACGAATAGACAAAAAGAGGGGACAATTTCCTGTCCGACCGGCCCGGCACGCCAGATCTGATCCATGTGAACCCGAGTCCAAACAACAAATTCAGCTGAAAAAAAAAAAAAATCCGTGATCTGATGTCCCCAAACTGATTTCCAGCCACAACATGAGCAGAACAATTTGGCAACTAAGCAGTGTCGTGTAGAGAGAGGGAGAGAGAGAGAGAGAGAGAGAGTCAATGGCAATGGAGACATATGGCCGCCATGGATTAAAATATAGCAAAGGGCAAAACACCCATTTCTCCACAGCATCTTTCTCATCCATCCATCAATGACAATTGACAAACAAACATTCATTCCTAATCCGGCAACATTTAAGAGTCCTCTTCTTGTGTTGTTTTCTTTTTACACCTCTGTGAAAAAAGAAAGAGAAAAAGAAAAAATAGAAACACTACCAAGCCCTCTTTCTCTTCAACGCTCTCAATACAGTCTTTTACCTAAAACAGTAAGCACAGGTTCTTCTTCTCCTCCTCATGCTGCACCTGCCAACCAACATTTGACTCCCCTTACATTCCGTAACATCTCCACCTCCCAAAAAAATGAGTCCGTTTCTCTTCTCTCCTTGACAAATGAAGAACCACAAAACAAAGAATTGGCCTCAAAATTGTTCCTTTTGCCTCTTTCTTCAACCCTAGATCACTGCCGCTAAAAATCTGCAGAAAGCAAAAGGAAACCCACATTTTGTGACGATCTCAGAAACAAAGAAAAGTCACTGACAAATGATTAGAGAGAGAGAGAGAGGGGGAGGGGAGACAAATCATGTTAGCTTTTGTTGAACATACCCTCGTGTTTCTTCAGCAAACTCCTGGCAAACAGCAAGCAAATGACCAGAAAACCAACCCCAGCAGCCCCTCCTAATATAATAGCCACCGTCTTGCCTGTGTTTGGCCCTGACCCTACAACCGTTTCTTCTAAACTTTAGCACTAATCCTCAAACAAACATGTCAAAAAACCAGAAATCTCACAACATATTCTTGAGGGATACAAAAAGCTCTAAAATTTACACAACAATAATGAATTTGATATACAAAAGATTCCAAAGAAAAACACACAACTTGTCCTGTTTTTCTAGTCCGCACATCATACCGCAAAATTTCAGCGTGGCCACAGATGAATCCGCGATTTAGTGTATATGTGTTGTAACACATTCTCTCCTGCATTACCTGATGAAGAAGATGAAGACGAGGACGACGACGAGGTTGACCTCATGGGAACCCCATTTGGGTAGTAACTATAGCTCACGAAGCACTTGTGCAGGTAAATTTGCCCGGAGATGGAGTTCCCACACTCCACCTGAGCCCTCTGGACAGCACTCTTCACACACTCCCCACAGTCCGAGTCCCCAACATCCCCCTCACACTGGCCCAACATATACACCGCCTGGTAGCTCGTCGTGTAGAACCCGTGACCAGACACCACGCCGTTCTCCAGCGCCGAGAAAGCCGTGTCCCTCCTCTCCTGGAATCCTGTCCCTGCATTTACATTCACATTACCAAATTCGGGTCACGAATTCATAACAGCTCGAGTCGCTTACTGGAACATAATAACTTGGCTAAAAGAAATAGCCTGACATTTCCTCTATTAACATTACACAGGCCGGAGCGGTTTCGCACTTGACTACAATATAACAACAGTAACATCGTAAAAACATCACATTTTAAGACATGCCCTGTTCCATTTTCCATGAAAATGTGTCAAGATTGTGCCTTTTTTGGGTAACGAAAATCGACAGCCCTTACCTGCGACGGTGGTGGCCCCGCAAGTCTTAAACAGCATCTCCATTCCCGAGACCTGAGTGAACCCAGAGACCTCGTAGAGCAAGTAGCATCCTGACAGCTGAACCCTCGCGGCGATGGTCCGTCCACAGAGCTTGTCGGTCAAAATGGGGAGCTTGCTGACGCAGTTGTAGCAGTCGGTGTTGCTCAGATCACCTCGGCACTGGAAGAGCCCGGTGATGCTGGTCTGGCCCGACCCTGAAGTGGTCTTGAAGAACTTGGATTTGGTGGACTGAGACACCAGAGATCCGAACAGGGCCGAGAGGGATTGCGAGTAGACCCCTGACGGATCCACGAAGGCTTGCTTCGCACACCCTTTGTAGACCAGGGCAGTGTAGTCAGTAGCGGATTTGGTAAGTGGGACTTGAGGGAGGAACAACAATGCCGAGAGAGCGAGGAAGAGGAAGGGTAAAGGCGAGGGCTTTGCGGAAACACCCATGTTTCAGGGGGGTTTTGATGGATCAAATCATGGCTCGGTGCTTCTTGCAATTGAATTTTCGGGGTTTGGGAGAAATGGGTTTTGTTTGAATCTGGGGAAAGATTGAAGGGTTGCGCTTGAAGCTTTGATTCCTTAGCTTTCCTGTTGCAGCTTTCTTTTTTCCCTCGGAAAAGACCCTGAATTTTGAGTGTTTCTGTACGGGGGCGCTCGGGATTTCACTTTACTTTTTCTCAGCCTCACAAACCTGCCTCTGGAGATGTGCAGCGAGATGAGGAAGCATCTCCTCTCTCCTTTTTTAGTTTTTCTTTTTTTTTTTTCAATTTTCCCTTCTTCCTTTTCTTGAGGTGCTCCCCCTGTGCCTAGGGCAGGTTTTGCAGTGGGGTGCAATGGGTGGGAGAGAGAAATTGGAAAGATACAAAGAATTATTTTCATGCCTGAACAAGGTGGCCTTTTTGATGTTGTTTTTGTCTGTCCTTTTTAGAATTTGTGAAGAGAATGAGTGCAAGGTGGTCTGAATCTGCAAAAAAAAAATTACTTTTTTTTCTTTTAGGGGGAAGAAATGTCTTGAGAGAGATAGAGAGAGAGAGAGAGAGAGAGAGAGGGGACAAGGAGGAGGGTATGAATGGAGGTGCGAATCTGATTTTGTGACTTGGAGGAGCGTGTGAAGTTTGACTGATAGTGCCTCATCGTCATCGCTTGTGCTAGGGTTTTGAATTGAATTGAATAATGGAGTAGCTGGGTAAGTCTGCTTCCTGGTTTTCCTAAAACCAGCGTTGCTGTCATTCACTCTGCATTGCATTTGATGCTTGAGTTGGAGCTATACTCTGGCTTAACTCTTTACCTTTGACTCAAACAATTGATTTGGCAGATTGATTTGTCCCAGTATAATTGCTGCCTAGGCTCCATTTTGTCTGATTGTCGTGTGCTCTGAGAGGGTTGGTAGGGAATCAAGAATGCCAGTTTAGCAGAGATCAATGGAGTATTAGATGGTCACCGGCCTTGCATCATGACAAAATGGTGTTGGCGATTATGGAGGAGGAGACAAATTTGGAGGTTCAAAAACCAGTTAAAGTAAAGATTTACGAGGCCAGTAGGTCTCCCCCTTCTTCTTCTTTTTGATTTTCTTTTCAATTAACTGTGATAGAAATAAGGCTTATATACAATTATATATATATATATATATATATATATATATATATCTCTATATATATGCAATATTTTATGTTTGCCAATTGGCACACCGCGTGAAGGAATAAGTGATTTGATAGTAATTTCTTATCCTTGCTTCTTTATTCATGTAGGGTCCTTCAATTTTTATTCAATGTAAATTTGATTCTTCAACTTTTAATTTATTTACTATTGTTCATGAACTTTAGCTCAATGTGTAATGTAGTCCTTCAACTTTAATTTGTTCAGCTTGATGTAGTTTATGAATTATATGAAAATGTTCAATGTCGTCGTTCCAGGGATAACTTTGAACATTTTCATATAATTGAAGAACTAAGTTGAACATGTACCAAAGTCTATGAACCATGCTGAACAAATTAAAATTTCATGAATTATATTACTACTGTGTCGAAGTTCATGGACCATTTGTGTCATTATCACACTCATTTTTTTTGTCTTGTTATCACTCGGTTCATTTTCTTTTGGATTCTTACAAATTTATGGGGACCATCATAAGCATTGCAAATGACCGTTTATATGTAAGAATGGGAAAATACCACTAAAATCCCTAAATTGGCTGTGGAAATAAGTTTGCTTCTTGGTTCAAAAAACTCAGAACCGGTGAGGTGTGAGTAGGTTCTAGGTTCTAAGTGATGCCAAGAACTGACAATTAGAACTTATTTTATGAAGTCAGAAGAAGATGTTTTATCTTTCTTAAATGAACTTAACTTCCCTACTGCGCTGTATTTTTATTTGTTTTGTATCAATGTTTTACTTGAATCCATTGTGTTGCTCATACTATTGTTATAACTATTTTTTACCGATTCTCGGGTAACCCTGAAATCAGACTGAAAAAACATGATAGGCTCCAAGTTTCAAAAATTGGAAACCGATTCTAACATGGCAGGTTCTAAGTTTCAGTTTTGGAACTCACTCATTCTAAAATCGATCACCCCTAATTGTGACGTCAATATCCCAAACTTTTTTGTGCTGCCAAAAATCTTAAACTATGCCCAGTATGACACTAACACCCCAACATTTTTGTCACACTAGTTACAAGTTTTGGCTATAGTGACATGGGAAAAAAGTGTGGGGTATTAGTGTCATAATAGGCAAAATTTAGGATTTTTAGTAATAACTGAGGGTACTTTTGTCACACTAGAATAAATTAAGGGTTTTGGAGACATTAAAAGAAAAAAGGTTTGGAGTATCAATATCATAATAGACATAGCTTGGGGTTTTTGTCAATAATACAATCACTTAAAAGATGATTTTCACAAGAAATGTCAATTCTCAAGCCGAAAATTTCGAAACATTTTAACCAACCGCGTCAATCCCGAGAGTCCAAAACACGGTTACGTTGTGAATAGGAAAAGCCACTAACGGGGTGAAATTGGCCATCCTTCATGCAAAACAACCTCAAAGTAAATAAGATTTGCTTTTTGTTTAGTTAGAGTCAACGACTTTTCCTCACTCTTTTTTTTTTTGCTTTCAAAAATGAGAAAATTAGAGGCCTAGCTTGATTAAACGCCCAATGACCAGAGCATAGTTGAGGACAAGGCCCAGGTTCTTCAATAAAAGGCCGCTGGACCCAACATTCAATGAATTTGTTATGCTTAGGAAGAGTAATCGTGAGCAACATTAATCATGAAAGGAAGAAATGAATGTAGTCCCGTGCATAAAAATTGGCTCAAGATATCACCCAATTGCTATTGATAAAAAGTGCATGTCGTTACGCTCGTAACGGGTAAGCGGTCCATTTAAGCAACCAAAAAAAAAAAGGGGGTAATCGGTCCATTAGATGGCGTGACAAAGGACCGTTTCCAAAGGCGAACAAGTACTTTACCATATTTTGAGTTAAGCTTGCGTGTAAATGATGTTCATATTTATAAGCCGCTAATGCGAGACCTAGTTGGAAAGGAAATTTCATCAATCAGAGGTGAAGGAATACACTGTCCATACGAGATGACCACTGTAAATGTGGGAAGACATTGTCTCCGACAACGTTAAGGTTCAGCAATACTAATGTGGAGCAACATCTCATGCCCTAAATCGATCAAATGATACTTGCGAAACTAACGTTCTTCAAGGCGTTGGACGAATCAAGGTAGTGACCTAGGAGGCTCGAAGTGCGTGAATGACAATCATTCTCTTCCTGAGCTCTATTTCTGGCCAGAATAGATTGTTTTATTTCTATTCTATGGATGAATTTTGAAATAGAGACATGTGTTTGATAACGACACAAGTTTCTATCCCAAAACAAAAATTCGTTGATAATAGTATAAAATTTCTACGACTGGGTGATTGGCAGTAGAGGATCAGAGTCCGCTGATAGCATCTGATAACTGCATAAAATTTCTGCTCTCGAAACAAAAATACATTTTGTAAGTACACAAAATTTTGATTCTCGGGAACAAAATCTCTTCCCATTTTTTTTTTCATTTATGTCAGATAATTACGTCTTGTCAATATAAAGTCAACCTTTATAGCATCACTAATAAAATGAATACATATCATGCATAATCCATAATTACTCTATTTATTTCGTGGAGCATGAAGACATATGCAAGATCCTTAAGAAAGAATATAAGCTCAATAGATAATTTGCACTTAAATTTTTGCCACAAACTTGTACTTAAATTAGCTTATGAAAGAAGTTTGAATAACCTAGACTAATCTATGATGGTGCTAATCATGTAGAGACGGATTGAATATAAGCTCAATGGTACTGCTCCACAAAATTTGCACTTAAATTGCTTACTACGATAAACATAAATGGTACAAAGTATTTGAAAAACAAGATTATAAAAGTCAGGAACACAAATCATGGAATTGAACAATGAGTAGAGATGTCAAACTTAGTGAGTTGGGTAGGATATGATCAGACCCGTAATGACCCATTTAACCCGTTTGACCTATTTTCATGTTATACAAATCTAACGACCCATACCCACCCGATCGTATTACTTAAACATTTTTATATTTAACCAAATTATGAAATATGTTCTCTCTCTTTCTTCTCCCCAAAAAAATTATGAAATATTTCTTTATTATAATTTTTTAAGAAAAATGATATTGCTAAGACACTTTCATGAAATACAAATCTAGTGAACTTTTTTTTATTTTAATTTTTAAAGACATATTTTTATTTTTTCTTTTCTTTTCCTTTTTCTGCGATGGGCATAGGCTGCAACTATTAGCGACAGATAGTAGGTGGTGGTCGAGCTAGAGCTGTCAAGCAACAGGAGCTGCAGACGATTGTTCTTCCTTCACTTAAGGGTTTCTTTTGTTTTTTTGAGTCAGAGGGAACAAAGTGCGAGCCTCCCTGTTTGTAGATCTGGGTGGTATTGCAGTGGGTATGGATCGTAATGTGGAAAAGTTACAAGTAAAAATGGAAGTGCAAGAGGTAAAGAGGGCTCTATCGACTAATTTTTGCTACAAGGAAAACTTTCTTCTTTCTGCCGACTCTCTTCTATGCAACCGTACAAGATTACCAGGGAGGGGCGCTGGAGTGCTGGTGTGGGGCAACAAATTAGACGCTGATTCATAAAGCAAGACCAAAGCTTCAATTCCGTTGGCTTTAGTGTAGGTGTATTGTAGAATGAAATCTCTGTTGTTGGGAGAAGTTTGGTAAAGAGAGGCGACTACTACAAGATGGTAGCTTTCCAAGAGATGATGAATGACGTACCCTTATGGATCAAGAGAGAAAAGGTGCACTTTATTTGGGCTAACAATAGAGACGGATTAATTGGTTAGGAAAGATTGGATAGGGTGGTTTGCAACATGGGAATGGAGGGTGCTGTTTCCCGAGGCGAAGGTCTTCACATTGCTGGCTGTGGGATTTGATCGAAACTGCTCATATTTGAACTTTGCAAGTAAACAAAAAAGGTTGCGACTGCTCTGTCTAATTGGAGTAGGAGAAAGTTAAAAAATGCTTACAAGCAAATCGCCTTTTAATGAAGATAGTTATGACCACACCAAAAATTTCGAGCGCGGAAGGAAATAAAGGGGTCTTAAAGCAAACTAAGAGCAAATAGAGAGGTTTTGGAGACAAGAAGAGATGTTCTGGGGCATGAGATCGAGAGTCAATTAGCTAATGTGGGGAGATTGAACACGAAATACTTCCACTCCACAACAATCCAATGCAGGCAGCAGAATAGAATTTTCATGCTAATGATGGAGGATGATACGTGGTATAGAGACCAGGTGAACTCAAGACTCACATTAACTCCTTCTGCAAGCTTGTACGAGTCATTGGGAGATCGAAACTTTCAGTTTTGCTAGACCAATGCCCTCAGTTGGCTAAAGAAGGACATGAATGAAGCTCTAGTGAAGAAGGTTATGATTGAGGAGACAAAAGAAGCTATATTTCAACTGGGGCAACAAAAGCTCCAAGACCAATCGGACTTAAACGGGCAGTTCTACCAACTCCACTGTGATAGCATCCAATTAGACATTTTTCACTTGGTAGATAGATTCCTTTGATCAGCTACTTTTGACCATTTCTTGAACCAAACGCACATAATCTTGATCCTCGAGGTGGTTCATCCCGAGAGTATTTCCCAATTCAGGCCAATAAATCTATGCAACTTTAGCTACAAAATCATGTCTAAAGTGTTGGCAAACCAGTTGAAACCTTGGCTACTAGACTTGATTGTTGTTGAATAGAGTGCGTTTATAAACGGTAGACAAATCCAATATAATATTTTAGTGATACAAGAAGTATTACACCAGCTAAGAATTAGAAAAAGGGAAAGGAAGCTCTAAGCTGTGTTAAAGATAGATATGCAAAAAGCCTATGATAAAGTGGAGTGAGATTTCCTCTACGCAAGTATGCGAAGGATGGGTTTCTGCAAAAAATGGGTCCAACTAATCAATTATTGCATCACATTGATGACTTTTAGCATTAGAGTAAATGGGGAATCTCTGAATTCCTTCCAACTCTCTAGGGGAATCAGACAAGGAGACCCATTGTTGCCTTATCTGTTTATTATCATGGCTAACTCTCTATCATCCCTCATTAACACGGCACTAGTGGATGGCACTGTAAAGGGGATCAAGCTGAACAAAAGGTGTCCATCCTTATCTCACTTGTTTTTTGCGGATGACGCCATTTTTTTTTTCTTGAATTCTCTTCAGAATGTATCAAATAACTTGAACTAGTATTGCTACGCCTCGAGGCAAGCTATCAGTTTGAATAAGTTGGGTATTTATTTCAGCAAGGGATGTCCTGAATCTCTAAAAAAGAATCTGTCAAAAGAACTAAGAGTCCCTATTCTTGAGAAAATAGGCAAGTACCTAAGAATCCCGTCGGATTGGGGCCGTACAAAGAAGGACATGTTTAGTTGGGTGCTAGTAGGAGTTAATTTGAAGCTAGGGGGATGGAAAGCGAAACTCATTTCAAAGTCGGGAAGGAAATACTTATTAAGACAGTTGTCCAAGCACTGCCGTAGTACGCCATGTCCATATTCAAGATTCCCATATCAATATGTAGAGCAATCGAAAGGAAAATTGCCTCCTTTTGGTGGAAACAGAACGCAAACAAAGAAGGAATACACTAGAGAAGGTGGGAGAACTTAAAGATCAAGTAAGATAAGGGTGGTTTAGGCTTTAAAGATCTGATCGCTTTTAACTTAGCCCTACCCGGCAAATAAGATTTGGCGCCTTGCCCGGTCCCTTAATTCACTCTGGAGTCAAATCTTGAAAGGGATGTACTTCCAAGAAGTGAACATTTGGAAAGCAAAGAAAGGGCACCGCCCATCCTGGTGATGGCTAAGCCTTCTAGCTGGAAGAGATGTCATCGAACTAGAGATTAGTTGGGTATGGCAGAAAGATTAAGATCGGAGAAGACAAATGGCCCCCTTTTGGCATTTTCGAAGGTCCAGTGAACAATCTAGAACCTCAACTGGTTGCAGGCCTAATTCACTGAGATACTCACTTGTGGAATACTCAATGAATTGCAGAGTTATACAACGGAATGTGGAGAAGGAAATAATGGCAATTCCACTTAGCCAATGTTGACACCTAAATTTTGATTTTTGATTTTTTTTATTTTGCATAAGAATGAGAATTGATTCTCGCCAAAAATAATTTTTCATGCATTCCATGTTTAATTTTTCTGCATTGCATTAAGGCTAACGGCGGTGGATTTGAGCTGAAATTTGATAGGTGATTGGACTAGACATGGGGAAAATGCGCCGAACATTTTGTGAAAATTTCTTCAGGGACTGAATTGCGGATACTCAAAATCTCAGGGACCCGATCGCAAATGCTCAAAATCTCAGGGACTCAATTACAAATGCTCAAAATCTCAGGGACCCAATTGCAAATGCTCAAAATCTCAGGGACCCAATTGCAAATGCTCAAAATCTCAGGGACTCAATTGCAAATACTCAAGATTTCAAGGACTAGAATGCAAATATCTAAAAATTGAGGGATCATTTTGTAAATAAATAAAAGAGAAGTTAGTGGAGAAATTAGAAAAAGAAAAAAAGATGTCTTCCACTAAATAAATAAATAAAAAGGAAGAAAGAAAGAAGGGAGGAGGCCTATAAGTTGGTGGTCTTGAGCAAATTTTGAAGAAGTGACCCAAGAGGGGGGAGGAAGAGAGAAAAAATATGGAAGGATTGAGATTTTGAGAGAAAAAAATAAGAGTGATCTTGAAAAAAAAAACAAAAAAAAAAAACGAAGAGCGACCGCGGAAAGCAAGGGAGGAGGAGGCCGGAATATTTCTCCCTTCGTCGCGCCACCGTCCCGGGTTTATCATCAACGCAACTCACCACGTCACGAGAGGTAGTTTTCTCAAACCTTGTAGTCGTATGTATGGCAAGGATTGTGAGTGGATGATTATTTGAGCCTAAATGAGAGGAGATTGGGGGTGACCAGTGATCATTTGCTGCTGCAACCGATGTATATGTCATAAATATGTTGAACTTGTATTGCTTATTGATGGTGGTTGACGTTGAGGTGCAAGTCCACAAGTTTTTATTTTCGGATCAGCATACCCAGTGGTCTTGCAACCGCATTTTTCATGCCTAGATGACGAGATCTTGGAAACTTATATTCTGGACTTTTGTAGAAAACTTTGAGATCTTCGATTTGATATATTATGGAGCGAAAATGGACATCGTTTGCTATGTCAAAAAGGTCCCGAAATTGAGAGCAGAATCTGGAAATATAGTGATCAGAACCTGAGATGGAATTTTTCTGATCTGACCTTTCACGCTAAATGATTTTCCATGGGTTATTCTAGACCTCGTTTCATAAAGACCTCTTCATGACATTTGTTCATAACATCCTGATGCATAACATATAAAAAATAAAAAAATATTCATGTACGTTTCATATTTTTAATGCATTTAATGAAATCATGCAATTCTGTTGGTGCCCTTGAGTCTGAGTGTTTTTTCTGTGTGTGGTCATATTGATTCGTAGTTATCTCATGTTTAGAGTCTTCTTTTGAAACTTCATAAAAAATGAAAGTTGTTCATTGGGGTCTTGTTTAGTAGACTGGAAAGTTTGGTGCATTAATTTTGAGATTTGAGTGTCCATTTGAGCTTAATCCTGAAGTATGTTTGTTCTGTGAAATTTGTTTGTTTGCTGTTGAGCTCTCATGAAAGACCATTTTCTACACGAAAATGAGTGTCTCTTCAGTAAGAATGCAAAACATGAAAGTTGTCAACGACACATTTTCTCATCCACATAAAAAATCTCAGAAATTTTGCATACATTTCATTATTTCTTTTGTATTTTATGGTTACTGCTTTCTCCCTAAGCATGTTCATGGACAGTATGATTTAATTCGTATTTTTTGTGTTAATGCATTGGAAAATGTAAAAAATGGTCTCAATGAAGTTTAATCAGCACGTGTTAAACTTTCTTTGAGCGTTTGAATTGTCTTAACTCATTGGTGATTGTGCATGTTCGATTGGATAGTTCATTATTTTCATTTGGTTTTCGACCCGATGCTTTGAAGACTGGAGGATGACCGATGTCCATTCCGGTCCGTTTTGTTGTATTCCCGACCCATGAGGCTTGGTGACGGGTGTTTGACCGATGTCCATTCCGGTCCATTTTTGTTGTATTCCCGATTATGTCTCGGGTTTTATTTAATTGGTCTGTAATTATTCACCCGACGAGTTGCGGGTTTTATTTTCACTGTCCTTAGGGTAGTTTTATTTTACCTTCTCTCTCTTCACATCTTTGTTTGCTTTGGGTGATTTTGCATTCTTTTATAATACATCCAAAATCTAAAAAAAAATAAAAAATAAAAAAATACCCTAAAAAAGGTCATTCATTTTGCATAGCATGTAATATTAAACATCATGCATATATTGCCATGTCATATCTGCTACGTCATGCATATAGCATAGTCCTTGCCACGTCATTACATTTCACATGTCATATAGTTAGATTGTATTTGCATCACATTTAACAAAAGAAAACAAAAAAATTGCACATTTGAACTTCAATTCAAAATTCATCGAAATTGCCAAATCAAACATTTTTTCATGAAATTGGTACCGAAAGGGCATTAATTCAAAAAATTAATGTAATCAAGTCCCGAACTTAAAATCTCTGGTTCGCAGAAGTAATTTAGTTCTCCCACTAGATTACTTAGGTTTCTAATCAACCTACCAAGAAATGATTAGTGACGACTCCATGTTAAAAATCTTTGCATGATTAAACATTGAACCTAAGTTGCGATTTGGTAGAGCTTGGGAGAGTTCGAACTAGGTTAATTAATTTCACTTAATTAACTTGGTAATCCATTAACCTAAAACTTTAATTTTAGGTCGCGACAGCCAACCCCCAAGCCCCCCTCTTCCCAAAAGAACAGACTATGGGAAACAACGAAGAGAGTTACTCAGTTAAAGTTGGATATAACAAGATACAGGAAGCAACCAACGGGGACCCTAAGGCACATCTACATTTTATAAAACCCCCCCTCCCTTCCAAAAAAAAAAAAACAGAGAGAGAGAGGAAATTATGTTCAAAACTATGAAAAACCCAAACCCATCCAAAGACATGTTTCTCTCCATGGAGTACCTGTAACAATGCCTTGCAGACTAAAAAAAACCTCTCCATTAGGAAAATGACCACAGAAGCACTAGAGTACTTGTTATTGCTTTGTGAATGGACAAAAGAGGTCTTGTCAGATAAGAGATTAACTTTTGACACATCCCTTGATAGAATCACTAGGATAGACTGGTGGATTTTGGACAACTTGACTGCGAGCATCAACCTCCCAAAGTCTGAAGCCCGCGCCGCCCCCCCCACCCAACCCAACCACCAAACCAAAAACAAAAAACCGCAGTCGATGTTAGCCAAGATCTTGCAGGCCATTTTGGAGAGAACGCAATGCCTGGGTCTTCCAAAAGCGAGCACCCAAGCCCTGGGTCATCGTCGACGAAGCCATCAGCTATTTCAATCTATACAAAAGATGGAACCCAAGCGAGATTAGAGGAGCAGCAAGGCAGGATCTATTGCCCGCTAGGTGGTGCTTACCGCAACAGGGCAGACCGAAGCTCAACGTTGACACGTCGAGGTGTAGTGAAACAGGGGAAGCTGCAGCTACAAAAATCAATTAGAAAAAGATGTATGTTTACATATACAACAGTAAATGAAATCCATAACATAGAACGGCATTTCTTTTTCTTTTTTTTTTCCTTTTTACATAGGTTTTATTCGAAAAAACCATGGGATAATAGCATAAATAAACCCTGGGACTATTAATGCTGATTGGGCAGGCCGACAATCCACGTGGGTCGGTAAAAATTTTAACTTTCTTTGTTTTTTCCTTCGACATTTTCTCTCCCCTCTCACCCTCGCCCGAGAACTCTCCCTCTTCTCCCTCTCCACCGAACCCAAAGCAAAGGTTAGCACAAAAAAATCATTTTCTTCTTCAATATATGGAGGACCGTGAGCTTGCGAATCGGACGGTGGTCCGCAGCCCCTCGCCGCCGCCTCCTCTACCATGTCGGACTCCGTCACCTCCTTCGGCCCCACAGTGCTCACCGAGGTCTTCGGCCCGACCTACTCCATCTTGTGGGTCCGCGCCTGGACGGTCTCCACCAATGGGATTGTCTCCTC
>JAGVVM010005401.1:0-30647 GCA_019149425.1 Psidium friedrichsthalianum | reverse complement strand
TGTCTTGATCTCCTGTTCCATACTTGAGCTGGCGTCACAATGTCTTCTATTCTGATTCCATCCTACTTTTTATCCATTTTCTTCAATTTCGTTTCAGATGTTTGCAGGGCACTTTCAATAGGCTCATTCTTCCAATAAGCCTAACTTTGCTTCATGAAAAAAAAGCTGTGAGACTTGGACTTCGCAAGTTTTGTGTCTTGAGACGTCCTAGGGTTCTCAGGACAATGGTGCTTCAAACCTTTTGGCACTTGCAACAAAATCTTTGAAACAGCCTTGTTATATCTATATCAGTCCCATCACCCTTAACACATCTGTATGCTATATCCTAGCCTATCACAAACTCTTCACAGTCTCACTCTCATTCTATCTCTGGCCTTTCACTCTCTTAACAAATCAGCACCTCGATACCTTTCACCCTCTCATCCCCTTCGTCCTCTTCCTTCAATAATTTACAATATAGCTGATGCTAAGAATTTTTTTTCATGATTCTCGTAAATCTGGTTGAGGAGAGAGCAGAAAACAAGCAAGATTTTGCCGTTTGCTTTTCAGGTCCACCTCTTCTTTATTAGCTGATTGATTGAATAGTTGATTGTTTGGGTAGATCCAGCAACCTCGTAATCCTCTTCCACAGCTTCCCATAGGTCTACCCCCTCATAGAAAGCGCGCGACAACGGCCCATCGGGCCTGGTAGTTTGTCTCCATTGAAGATTGGACGCGTGGATAGTTGAGGAATGAAGGCAGCATGTACATTACGTTTGCTCCATCTTTCCTTGCTTTGTCTTCACGGAATTAGCACTCTCTCGACAGGATCCCTTAAATCATAGGGCTCTGATCCACTGTTATTTCACTACTCTTAACACTCAATCCTCAAACTCAAGTTTAATACCTCACACACTCAGTTTTCCCTTTCTCTGCAGATGAGCCGAAAAAATATTCTGTTTCTCACATAATTTGCAGAAAGAGCAAGAGAGACGTAGCAGAAGAAAAAAAAATAACTTTCAATTCACAGCAAGTTAATTTAATTCGAGAAGTCAGTACATAACCCTTTAAAAAACAGCCAAAACTGATGCATAGCTTGCCACTAACAACGACCACTTCAGCCACTATCAGCAACAAAATGACCAGAAACAACACTCCATTTTTTAGTGCTGAGTAAAAGAAAACAGCCAGCTAATGCTCAAGATTTACACGAACCCCTTTTGAAAATAGATCCTTAAGACTAATAAGCCACCATTTTCTTTCTTTCCTTTTCATTCCTGTTCTTTGCGGGTAAAGAGCCAGGTACCAATTTAAAACCACACTATAGTCGCACACATCATAATCCATAACTTTATCACTACAAATTGGGTAGATTCCCTAAGAGGGTTGTAATTAAAAAGTGGTGTCGAATCGCTTTCACTATGCAGATTTAAAAGCAGAGTCTATTGCCTTCCTGAAAGATCTGATGGGATTTGGAACCTCAAAAATTGTCTTCGTAATATCTTTAGTAATTCCGTCCCTCATGGTATCGCGCTATACCCTCTTGATTAATAAGTTCGGTTATAATTTAGAGTCCTCCTCGATGATTCGTTATTGAAATCATGTTTCTTTTGCTATTGGTAAGTCCCAACCGTAGCGCCCAGTAATTCAGTTGTGTGGAGATTGAACTATTCGAATAAAAAGGTAAAACTGCAAGGCCAATCAACCCTTCTTATACCCAGAATACTGTCCTTCTAGCTCTTGCAAGTCAGTATTACCTTTAGACTCTCCATCCTATTTCAGTTTTCCATCCCGTGGTGTCAGAGAAACAGGAAGTTCCAAGAGACACTAATGGTCAAGCACGTGTTCCACTTTTAGCCAATTTGATCGTCTACGATCTGTGATTTCCGTCGTGCGTGATTGAACTACATGTCCTAGGATGAGGAAGGAAAACAAGACTTTCTTGAAAAGTGACTTGTTTCTTCTTCTCCGTTGCCAAAAAACCTATATACTCAGCAGACCAAAGATAATGACTCCAATCAGCATGTAGTTTGATCTCCCTACGTTAGCCAGGTTGGATTTCAACCATTGTATATTCATTGAGGACGAACTCTTCCAGATCCGTCATGGGACGTAGATCGAATCAAATGTTTTGACTAACATGGATAATCCCGCAAAACATGCAAAATTATGTTTCCAACTGAAGACTCTACATTGCGACAATAAGGGTTTACCTCCCAATTGGCGTAGACCCCTCAGTTCTTGGTTAATAAGCGCTTATGAGGCCGCTAGCCAAAGAGAAGGTTCAATACATTGAGTCCCCTCCACTTCCTATAAGGGGCCATAAAATCTTGCCATTTCTTCTTGGTTTTAGAGTCCATTAAGTTCACATGCTGACTTACAGAAAAGCAGCCCACTGCTAGTACCTTCCCCGAATTAGATTACTCATCCCATTAGAATTGAGCGGAGGTTTGATAGCCCAAATTCTCAGTATACATTGTCTGGTAAACTCACTTCGATAAGGCAGAAAGTTTTCAGTCCCATTCCCACGCATATCACAACTTTTTTTTCTGTCTTAGATGGTAACTCGGTTGTAGAGTTGCTCCACCCTCGAATGCCTGGGTTTTCCTTTTGATTCATGGAAGAACATCTTCAAGGCATTTTCGTACTCAGTGTATCTTCGAATGTTTCTAACAAGTTCCGATCGTGAGACTTGGGTTACATTGGACCGGCAAGGTCTTTCAAGCTGAGAGGGGAAAAGGTTTCTGAACAATCATGACAGTCACCCATAAGTCAATCAAAATTAATGCGTGAGGCTTGATCAAAGCTACATAATCGAGTTAGGCAAACCATTATATCTGATCATAATATTAGCTGGTTCAGAGTTGCAACAGAATTTTCAGGTCTTCTTAGTCTGAAATCGATAGACAATCACCAGTAATGGGCAAGTTTCTTGAAAGAAGACGCCTCGCATATCAGATCTCCTGATGAGTGGTGCTTATCTTTCCATCTAAAGAGAATTGTACAAATACAAAGTCAGCGAAAGATGTGTGATAAGAATTAGATAGGATTTTGTTGATATATGTCTATTGGACACGTTGTTGAGATGGAGCTAGGCAATAGTTATTTTTTCGATGGAATACATAAGGTGTGTTTTTATAAGAGGAAGGAGAGGGCACGCATGTAACACTTCTGCTCTAGAAATAACTTTTTGTCAGAAGTTGATTTTTACACTTTTGTTTATGAGAAAAAGTTAATTTTTTCTACTTCTACTTAAAATAAAGTTTTTTATTAGAGGAACATTTGATACAAAAAGGCCTTTGCGCCCATGTTTGTACTCACAGGCCGCACCCTTCATGGCTCGCAGGGATGTCGGACCTATTTTTTCTCGATGCGGTTGGAAGAGCATACGTTTAGGGATATCGCCCAGAAGTGGGCCCATTGCCAATCAATTTAGACAAGGGCTCCCCCATGCCAATCTTGTGCAACGTTGGATTTCACTTTAAATTCGTCACAACCTAAATATTTCTAGAAGTCGCCACTAGCCTATAACGAGACGTGGGAGTGTCCATCTCAATTCCTTACGTGATCAGAGATTCTAGATCGGGAATTATTTAACTAATAATCTAATTGGCGCCCTTTCGGTACTTAACTAGTTTGTCGTGTTTCAAAGTGATCGTGCATTTGGGATATCCATTTAATCCTAGAGACGTCACCAATACCAAGTGATCATGCAATTTTTTTATGATTTTCTTTTATCAAGATTTTAGCCTAATGTTAACTAATTCTAGGAAAGCAATTAACAATTCCATTTATTGAACTACAGTGCAATAAGTAAAACACCCAAATATTTAAAACATCAAACTAAGTGATGGAAATGAAACCCATAATTTGTTGAGCTTTAGTTACAATGCTATTAAAAACTCGAGACATGATCGAATGAAAAAAAATGAGATTGTGTTGGACATCGGTCTATCACCATGGATCATGTAATAAAGCAATAATTAGACTAAGAGACAAGAAAAGACATTTTCCTAGCATTTCCTTATTTTCTTTTCATTTTTTATATATTTTATTTATTATTAAATTATAGAATTGCCCCGGATCAATTTTCCGGCCCCGGATCAAGTCAGGCATTTTTGAATAGTCTCTTTCTGGTTTTAACTTCTTATATGTGGTGGCAAATTGCATTACCATACTGTGGAAAACTGGAGCCTTTGTTACATCGCATTCGACAGTGATTGGGGAGGAAGTTGCAGTCTAATTTCTGGGCCGCTGAAGGGTCACGTTAGCTTCCTTTTCTTTTTCTCTTTTTTTTTTGAGGGTAGTTGACTCGGGAACATTTTTGGGGTTGACTGGGACTGATGCCTTGTCTGAACAGGGATGTTCTAAGAGTCGTCTCTTTTAAATTTGAATATCGTTGAGATCGGTTTGTGCACTCACGTCATCTCCACTTTCTACCACCACCGAAGACGCTGCTCCAAGGCCGAGCTAGCAAAAACCAGAGCAGACGGGAGACCCTCCAAAAAATATGGAAGCTACCGGTGGTTCCGGCGCGCCGGCGATCCAGTACGACGTGTTCCTGAGCTTCAGAGGGTCCGACACTCGCAACAACTTCACCGACTGCCTCTATCGGACCATGGTCGGCCAGGGGATAGTCGCCTACAGAGACAGTGAACAGCTTCATGCCGGTGATCGGATGGACGATCTCCTGCGAGCGGTCGGCGGATCCAAGATCTGCATACCGGTCCTCTCCAAAGGCTATGCTTCGAGCGCTTGGTGCCTCCGCGAGCTCGCTCGCGCGACGGAGCTCAACGAATCGACCGGGAAGCCGGCGATCCTACCCATTTTCTTCGACGTCTCGCCTTCCGACGTCAAGCTCAGGACGGAAGTGTGCGTGGAGGACTTGGAGAAGCACGAGCGGAGGCACGGCAACGAGATCAGGCAACGGTGGGAAGCGGCTCTGAGAAAAGTGGGTGAGATCAAGGGATGGGAACTACAAGGGAAACCGTAAGTAAATATGCTTATTAACGAAACTTTCTTCAAGCTTCAGTCGAAATGCTATTCTCTTAGGGGTCTTGTACGTGGCAATGAAAACTTGCTGGAATGATTCCAAAGTTCCATATGAGCAGTCCAAATGGGATTCTCTTTGTCTTCTTGTAAATGGCAGTGAAGACAAGCTAGTGGTTCCAAATTTGATGTGAAGTATGTTGTCGGAGCGTCACATACAAACCGGTTCTTTGGTATATGAACAGTAAATTTCATTTCTCTTCGGGGAAAAAAGAAAAAAAGAAAACAGAGCCAATTCACAAATTCTCATACGTAAGCAGGGTCATTGTGGCTACTGAAGTCTGTAATTTGGTCCGCAAAGAGGCATCTTCTTTCTCAGAAATAGGGGGAAATTGTAAGTTCATCAGCATAACACCAATCACGTCCTGCAGAGTCTATCACACCTGAATTCTTCTGGCTTTCTACAATTTACCTGACACCTGAAAATAGTGGTCCAATTCAAATGCTATCTGCTAGGAAGTAGTAGTGTGGTTGTTACTTGTTTTCTTTTACTAAAACTGTTGGTTTGTGGCAGACACGGTGAAGTCATTGATCTCGTTGTGAAAGCGGTTTTGCCTAAGCTGAAAGCAACACAAAGACCTCTGGACAGCAAATTGGTTGGGGTAGATGAACAAGTAGAAGCCATAATGGAGTTGTTAGATGTTGACTCTGGCACTGGTGTGCGTTTCGTTGGAATCCATGGAATGAGTGGGATCGGTAAAACTACTCTCGCTGAGATTGTTTTCAATGCATTATGTCCTCATTTTTCTAGTCAATGCAGCTTCATTGAAAACATCCGAGAATCATCAAACAGAATTGGCCTAGTAGGTGTGCAAAAACAGTTGGCATCCGACATCTCTGATTCTAGATATGTGGAAGATTTTAGCAACACTGATGAAGGGATAGATAGCATAAAGAGGAGAGCTGGTTATAAGAAAGTTCTCATTGTTCTAGATGATCTAAACAAGAAAGAACAACTCAAGCAACTAGTAGGGGGGCGTGACACTTTTGGTTCTGGGAGTAGAATTATCATTACAACAAGGGATAAACGGATTCTGGATGAAGAGGGGAATCTTACCTTATGAAGCAATGCAAATGGATCGTGATAAAGCGCTAGAGCTTTTCAGTTTGCATGCCTTTAACAATGCCTCTCCTCCCGATGCTTATCAGAGTCTCTCACGAGAAGTTGTATCTACATCTGGAGGGCTCCCATTGGCTCTTGAAGTCACGGGTTCCTCTCTTCGTGGCAAAGAGATAAAAATATGGAAAGCAATGCTAAAAAGTTGAAGAAAGTACCCCATGAAGATGTTCGGGATAAGTTGAAGATAAGTTACGATGCGTTAGAAAATGAGGAAAAAGAAATTTTTCTCGATATCGCATGCTTCTTCATGGATTGCAAGTCACGAGCAACCTATTTCTGGGATGCTTGCAAGTCACGAGCAACCTATTTTGGGATGCTTGTGATCTATTCCCTGATATTGCATTGGAAAAGCTTACAGATTTGTGTCTAATTAAAATTGTTGATGGTTCTGCTATATGGATGCATGATCAGCTGATAGACCTTGGAAGATACATCGTTTGCCAAGAATGTGACACAAATCTGACAGGGCGTAGTAGGTTGTGGAATGAAAAGAAGCTCTGGAATTAGTACGATCAAAGAGGTAAGGTAAAAGTAGATTCCGTACATTACTAACTGTGCAATTGTTTTCCTACTTCCCATTCAAAAGATCCCTTTTGGCAACTGTGAAACAAATTAATGTTTGCAAGCTTATACTCATTGATGGTTTCCACTGGCAGAGAAAGGATAAACTTCGAGCACTCATTCTATCTGGATATCGTTCAGATCCCATCAACATTGTGGATGAAGAACTTGAGAGGATGCCTAATCTGAAATTCCTCAAGTTAAGAGCAGGGACTTTTGTCGGAGACATCAACAATCATCTCCTGGAGCTAAGATGGCTTTTCTTGGTATTCTCCTCTACGTTGTGCAGTGGCCATTTTCACATGGAAAACCTAGCAGTTTTAGAACTTTTTGACGTCTCATTCGGCGAAAACTGGGGTGGATGGAACATTTTGAAGGTGTGAATTCGTACTTTTGTTATCTCAACATAGTATTGTCTCTTTGATCCTCCCTGACAATGTTTTAGCGACTTTTGCAGATGGCAAACAAATTAAAAGATCTTTCTCTCTCAAAATGTAGTGGATTGAAACGGACTCCAGACTTTTCTGGATGTCTGAGTTTGGAGAGACTGTCTCTTTCCGAGATTCATATCTTGCAAGAAGTTGACTCATCTATTGGGAAGCTAAAAGGTCTTACTCACTTGAACATTTTTCATTGTGTGTGTCTTCGAAATTTGCCTGAAGAGATTGGAGGACTGGTAAATATGAAGCACTTCTTTATCTCTTCTTGCCGCAAAATGGAGAAACTTCCATGCTCTATCTGGAAATTGGCATCATTATATGAGTTGAGAATATCATGCGCAAAACTTATAAGTTTACCGGACTCTATTGATAATGCAAAACACCAGTCCTCTCTTGATCAGTCAGGCAAGTCAGCTGTGGAACTTTCAATTTCTATTGGAGACCTTACGCAACTCGAGTTCCTTTCGCTTTCTTTGTGTGAAAGGTTGCGGAAGCTTCCAAAATCAATAGGCAACTTGAAATCATTACAGAATTTGGATCTCTCATGGACTTCCATTGTCAAGTTACCTGATTCGATAGAAAATCTCAACCAATTGAAGGTGCTCAATATAAGAGGTAGTGCAATAAGGAGGTTACCTGCCAGTATTGGAATGCTAGAGAGGTTGGAGGAGCTCGATGCCTATCGTTGTGAACAGCTTGACGGCGAACTTCCCACTGAAATTGGTAAACTATCGTGTCTAAGTATCCTAGACTTATCATACACTCGTGTTCATGCAGTGCCAACGGCAATCAATTCCCTCACGCGACTCCAAAAGCTGGATTTAACGGGTTGTAACGAGCTTCAAGAGTTGCCAGAGCTTCCCTCGAGTTTGAACTGTCTACGTGTTCAATCGACATCATTGCGGTCAGTTCCGGATCTCAGTAACCTCACGAATCTAGCGGAACTGCATCTGTCTAACGGCTTTGAACGAGGACATTCCCAGGTATCAAATCCAATGCAAACTCTTCAATTGCAATCGGTTGGAAAGTTATCCGAGCTGAAGAAGTTGAGCTGGGGCCTTTCAGAGGTTCCCTTGCCGTCAGCGGAGTTGGGTTGCTGTCCTCGACTCAGAGAAGTCACTTTTTCTGGCATGGATAGTCTCAACTCAGTAGTTGTTGGACCAAAACTTTCCAACTTGAAATATCTGTCGAAATTATGTCTTTATCGCTCTCCACTGAGGGAAATTCAACTCGATGGGCTTGGACTATTGAAGGATTTGGATGTGAAAGCTTGCGAGTTCTCGGGGGATTGTCAATTATTTCATCAAGCATGAGAAATCTCTGTCGAATGATGGTTTGGAATTGCCCAAAGCTACTTGAAATTCGATTTCGCAGCACGATGGAATCACTGGAGGAACTTCGAGTCGAAAGCTGTAATTCCCTAGGAGAGTTGTATGGTTTGTCAAACTCGAAGAAGCTGATGGCTTTACGTATCCAAAGCTGCGATGGTCTACGGTTGTTGAGGGCCTCGAAGAATTGAAGCTTTTGAATCGTTTGGTTGTGTTCCATGTCGATCGTTGGAAAGGTTGATTGATGTATCCAAGTAGAGATCCCAAATGAATGCTGGATACGGGTATGGAATTGCGCGAAATTACCATGTACTAATGACGATTTCATCAGTTACGGAGAATACAGAGAGATGATTCTCGAGAGGACGAGGAAGATGTTCAACGAGGTGCCCCTTCCTTCTACCCTTCACTCTATTTTATATGTTTATTTTTCGCAAACGCTTATAGTAGACATGACTTTCCATCATTTTCCCTTGTTTCGTTGTTTCCCTTGTCTCTCTATCTGTCTTATTCTCTATCGCATGTACTAATTCATTAGAATTCATATTTTGTACAAGTCTATGAATTATTGTTGGTCCACTGTCAGTGTAAAAAAAAAAAAATCGTCAATTTTATAGTTGACATGTGTGGTGTGAGTTAGTCATGTAGTTGAAATCTTCCACCTGTTAATCATCTAACGGTGAGTACATGAATTATCTCTTACATCGACAAAATAAAGATCTTTTATATGAACATGAAAACGATCTTGCCAATATTTCACCAACCAAAGATAAAAAATCTCGTGCCCGCACGCGAAAGTACAAACTGTATGCTGCACCCAAATTAGATTCATTAACAGAGGTCTGAAAATGGGAAAATAGGAAAAGAAAGCCACGGCAGCCATTGTTTATCGAGAATTTTCATGGAAGTAAATAAACCTATACCAAATAAGATGAGGAGCAGTGTATCCATTTAGTGCGACGACATTGCGGGCTCGCCGACATGTTGGTGTAAGAACGTGCATTGTACCTTTAATCGTTAGCGGGATGGTAACTCATTAATGTGTCATCTAACCCACTTGAAATTGCCGTAGATCAATTGCAATGCTACGGTCAACTATGTCAATGGCACATTTTATCTAAAGCAATCTTCGATCCTCTCATGCCCGATGATTGTACAGTCATATACTTAGTCGTGTGACTGGCTTTGCCCTACGGTTCCCGGATGCTTGTGAAGCAAACGACTGCAATGTCTGGACATAAGGCATTCTGATTAGATCAAATTTGCAATTTCTTGTCCCCCACATAGGTAGAAGACTAATTCATATTGTCCCGTTCTAGGAGGATGAAATAAAGAAGGTTTCGGAAGATTCAATGGAGGAGAACGACACCATCGATTGTCCAGATTTGGAAGATTCAACGAAGGACAATGACAGCAAGCCCTTACGGTTTTTACAAGGGAGAAGCCTTCGAAGGAAGACAGGATAAGTACATTGTCTTGCAGGATCATGCAAAAGTTAGGAACAACTGTTCATTCGTTGAGGTAAGTCATTCACTTGTGAATATCGGATTGCTTGCCACAGGACTGGGGCAACGTTAGTCAACGTCTAGGTTTCGGTCGCACTGGCAATGTGACTAGTTAGCTGTTAGTAGATGTGATTATTGATTGATAGAAATCGAGAGAACTAGCCTCATTTGGCAATGAGTTCACCTGAATCTTTATATCACCATTTTTATTTATGCCGTTAGGAGTCGTATTTTACAGAATTGACTATGAAAACGACGCAATTCTGTTGGGCGGTCATACAAAGCAAGCTACTAGTTTTATCTGGGTAATTGAATGATTCTACCAAAGTTTCTCAAACAACTGAAGAGTGCCAAAAACCAAGTAAGAAATGAAGAAAAAACGGCGATCATTAAATCAATCTTGCACAAGCTCCCCCATAATCTGTCAAGATTAATAATACTCACAATCCCTGATCCTAGCATCATGCTGTCAAGGATGAATAGATCTAAGAAAAGAAGATGTTTGTCTCCCCTGTGCCGATGTTTGTGAAGTGGGCAAAACTGATGGTAGAAGAGACTTAACTAGATGATATCTGCAAGTGATTCTAATTTCTTCTAGGATGAGGTTGTAGTGGCAGAAGTGAGGGCAGAGATTATTGATTCTGTCATCTCAATTCTTAAGAGTCTGACATTTAGCATCCGCTCGAGTTTATTCAGCTGTGTGGCATTTTGTCCATTGAACAAGAAGGTGTTTTGGCAGGTCTACCCGGTGTATCATCGGACCGCAAGGTCTTTCAAGTCTGAGAGGGGGAAGAGTTTCTGAACAATCCTGCCAAGTCACCCATAAGTTGAACAAAATGCAGCGAGGCTCGGATCGAAGCTATTTTCATCGAGTTAGGCAAACCATGATATCTGATCCTATCATCAGCTGGTTCAGAGCTGCAATAGTACTTTCAGTCTTCTTGGCTGGATTTGAAAGACAATCACCAGTAACGTGCAAGTTTCTTGAAACAAAGAAGACTTGGAAATATGTCTACTATGCTGTCGAAACATTCATGGTCTTGCTGCCTCAAGTAATTCATGATGCTTGTGAATGAGCAGACTGATTTTCATGTGGGAATATTTGCATTTAAGAGGAGTGTATCGGTATGATAAGTGTGATCGGACGGGTGTCTGCCGAGGATCTCCAATGTCCAAGTGATATGTATTTCCAGGAAGAGAGGCTAGCTAGAGATAGAGAAAGCATCCATTGCCAAAAGACATTTGCATTTTATAGAGTGAAATTGTAGGCTTAACGGCTTGGCCTTAAGCTTTGGGCATCAATCCCCATTCTTACAAAAATTGTTTTACTAAATGATGTGACAATTTCATATTGGATACTTTTTTTTTTTTTGTCCAACATAGTGCTCAATTAAATGTCGCGATATTACAATGAGCGGTCTTCCGTGTATGCGCTTGTTCTTCTAGTCCTAGATGTCCACTATTTCTCTGATTTTTGCTCAAATCATTTAATCCTTCAAATTGTACAGTGAACTTAAGTAAATAGTCACGAGAAATGACAACTTATGAGTGGTAAATACATATTCTATTTGTCATGACAGTATAAAAAAAATGACAGTTAGGAGTGGTATGTCCATATTTAAGACAAGTGATCTAGGGTTCAACAAAGCCTTTGACATCATCAAACAGACTACCTTTTTCTTCTTCTTTTCTATGGTAGCATCCATGTGGATATCAATATTTAATACTATCTACCTTTTTCACCGTCACCCTTTAAATTGAGATGAAAATATTTTTCTTCCCTTCATCTCGAAGATGAAATATTTTTCTTCCCTTCATCTTAAGGAATGCCCTCGAATTTTACGTCTCAAAGTTCAAACGAAGTAATTTGGGACTCGCTTAGGTCTAAGGGTATCAATATTCAATACTGGCAAAATGCTGCCCATATCAAACTTTGACACCGTCAAACGGACACTTACCTGGATTTGGCCGAGTTTGATTTTGGGGGGACTTGATTAGATATTTTGTCCAAACATAGTGATTTGACTAGAAAAGCTAAAACTACATAAAGTTGATCAGAAAAATCGTTAAAGTACAGGAGCAAAAAGTTAAATCTTTTCGCTTAGTTAAAACATAGGAGGAAGCGCTTTTGTGAAAGATAATTCTTGCATAGAATGAGTTCACGGGCCAACCACATATGATCATTATGGAGTTGATACGACAAAAGGAGGAAGAAGAAGAAGACGAGGAGATCATTCTTAGGGATAAGTGTCAAAAATTCGTAAACCTATTGTATTGGTGTCAATTCAGTCTTAAATCTTTTACTGATATCAATTTAGTCCTAAACTTTTTGTATTTGTGTCAACTGAGTCTATCCGATCAATGGCCGTCGCACGTGGCGTGATTGACATTGACTTTGACATTTTAAATATTTTTTTATTTTTTAATAATTTTTTTCTTCCGTTTTTCTTCATTCTTTCGTCCTTCCCTCTTCTACGTTGCGGGTGGCCGGCCATTGCCGGCCGCTGCCGGCCACATATGATTTCTCTACCTTCTAGCACCACCCAAGACCCAGCTCCAAGTCCGAGCAAGCAAGAGCAAGAGCCAGGCGAGAAAACCTTATGTGAGGAAAACAACCCCCCCCAAAAAAAAAAAACATGGAAGCAACTGGTGGTTCCGGCGCCTCAGCGACCCAGTACGACGTGTTCCTGAGTTTTAGAGGGCCCGACACTCGCAACAACTTCACCGACTGCCTCTACCGGACCATGGACGGCCGGGATCAACGCCTACAGAGACAGCGAAGACCTTCACGCCGGTGATCGGATCGACGATCTCCTTAGAGCGGTCGGCGACTCCAAGATCTGCATTCCGGTCCTCTCCAGAGGCTACGCTTCGAGCGCTTGGTGCCTCCGCGAGCTCGCTCATGCGATGGAGCTCAGCGAATCGACCGGAAGCCGGCGATCCTACCATCTTCTTCGACGTCACGCCTTCCGACGTCAGGCTCAGGACGCAAGTGTACGTGGAGGACTTGGAGAAGCACGAGCGGAGGCACGGCAACGAGATCAGGCAACGGTGGGAGGCGGCTCTGAGAAAAGTGGGTGACATCAAGGGATGGGAAGTCCAAGGGAAACCGTAAGTAAATATGCTTTATTGATGGAACTCTTTTCAAGGTTCAATGGAAATGCTATTCTCTTATTTTCTTGTAAATGGCAGTAAAACAAGCTGGAGGGGTTCCCAATCTGATATGAAATATATTGGGCGATGCGTTGTTATACGAACCGGATTTTGTGTCTTTACTTGAGACTTGTAATAGTGATCCAATTCATTGCTATTTGCTACGAAGTAGTAGTGAGATTGTTATTTGTTCTTCTTTTACCAGGAGTGCTTTTTTTTTTTTTTTTTTTTGTTGCAGATACGGTGAAGTTATTAAACTCGTTGTGAAAGAGGTCCTGCATAAGCTGAAACCAAGGCAAAGACCTCTGGACAACAAATTGGTTGGGGTAGACGAACAAGTACAAGCCATAATGAAGTTGTTAGATGTTAACTCTGGCACTGATGTGCGTTTCGTTGGAATCCATGGAATGGGTGGCATCGGTAAAACTACTCTCGCTAAGAAGGTTTCAATGAGTCATGTCCTCGCTTTGACAGCCAATGCAGCTTCATCGAGAACATCCGAGAATCATCAAAAGGAAATGGTCTATTAGACCTGCAGAAACAGTTGGCATCTGAAATCTCTGATTCTAGATTTGTAGAAACACTAACCAACGCTGATGAATGGATGGTAGCATAAGAAGGAGAGCTGGCTCTAGGAAAGTTCTCATTGTTCTAGATGATCTAGATAGAAAGAACAACTTAAGAAATTAGTTGGGGGGCCTGAAACTTTTGGTCCTGGGAGTATTATTATCATCACAACAAGGTATAAGCGGATTCTAGATGAAGAGAAGGGAATATTACCTTATGAAGTAAAGGAAATGGATCCTCATAAAGCGCTAGAGCTTTTCACTTGGCATGCCTTTAGAAGCATCTCTCTCCTGATACTCATAAGAGTCTCTCTCAAGAAGTTGCATCTACAACTGGGGGACTTCCATTGGCTCTTGAAGTCATAGGTTCCTCTCTTCATGGTAAAGGAAAAATATATGGGAAGAGATGCTAAAAAGGTTGAAGAAAGCACCTCATGATGAGGTCCGGGAAAAGTTGAAGATAAGCTACGAGGCATTAGGAGATATGGAAAAAGAAATTTTCTTGACATCGCATGCTTCTTCGTGAATGAAAAGAAATCAAGTGCAACCTATTTCTGGGATGCTTGCGATCTATATCCACGTATCGCATTAGAAAAACTTACCGATTTGTGTCTGATTAAAATTGTTAAAATTGGTAAAAGTGAGGCTATGTGGATGCATGACCAGCTCAGAGACCTTGGAAGAGACATCGTTCGCCAAGAATGTACTCGGAATCTGACAGGGCGTAGTAGGTTGTGGAATAGCGAAGAAGCTCTGAAAGTAGTAAGGTCGAAAGAGGTAAAGTAAAAGCAGGATCCATACATTATCAACTGTACAATTATTTTCCTAATTCCTATTTAAAAGTTTCCTTCTGGCCATTCTAAGGACAAATTTTCTGTATGCAAGCTCATACTCATTGACGGTTTCTATTGGCAGAGAAGGATAAAGTTCAAGCTCTCAATTTAGTTCAACATTGCTCGGATCCCATCAGCATTGCGGAAGAAGAACTTGAGAGGATGCCTAATCTGAAATTCCTCAAGTTAAGAGCAGCGACTTTTGTTGGAGACGTCAACAAATATCTCCTGGACCTAAGTTGGCTTTCCTGGGATTCTCCTCCTCTGGATTGTAGAATGGCAATTTGCACTTGGAAAAGCTAGCAGTTTTCGAACTTTCAGACAACAGAAACACCGAAAACTGGGGTGGATGGAACATTTTGAAGGTATGAATTCGTACTTTTGTTCTCTCAACGTAGTATTCTCTCTTTGATACTCTTCGATAATGTTTCAGTGACTTTTGCAGATGGCAGACAAATTGAAAGTTCTTTCTCTCACAAGATGTGAAGGATTGAAACGGACTCCAGACTTCTCTGGATGCGTGAGTTTGGAGAGACTGTCTTTTGATGACTGTCCAAACTTGCAAGAAGTTGACTCCTCTATTGGGAATCTAATAGGTCTTACTAACTTGGACATAACTTGGTGTAAGAGTCTTCGAACTTTGCCTGAAGAGATTGGAGGACTGGTGAATCTGGAGGTCTTCTTTATGAGAGGGTGCAAGAAATTGGATAAACTTCCAGCGTCTTTCTGAAATTAGCATCATTGTCTAGGATATTTATACCTTCCACAGGAATTACAAGTTTACCTAACTCTATTGGCAATGCAATACTCCTGTTAAGTATTGATCTAGGATACACGCCAATTGCGGAACTTCCAACTTCCATTGGAGAGCTTACGCAACTTGAGTACCTTTCCCTCCATCAATGTCCAAATATTCGGGAGCTTCCAGAGTCAATTGGCAACTTGACATCATTAGAGTATTTGTATCTCTCAGAGACAATCATTGTTGAGTTACCTGATTCGATAAAAAATCTCACGGGATTGAAGGTGTTGTGTTTGGCAGGGACTTTGATAAGGAGGTTACCTGCCAGTATTGGATTGCTAGAGAGGTTGCAGCTGCTCGATGCCCATCATTGTAAAGAACTTGAAGGCGAACTTCCCCCCGAAATTGGCAAATTATTGTCCCTACGTGAACTAGACCTATCAAACACTCGCATTCGTGCGGTGCCGGCGACAATCAATTCCCTCACACAACTCCAAAAGCTGGATTTAATGGATTGTAACGAGCTTCAAGAGTTGCCAGAGCTTCCCTCGAGTTTGAAGTGTCTACGTGTTCAATCAACATCATTGCGGTCAGTTCCAGATGTCAAAAACCTCACGAATCTAGTGGAATATCAGTGTCAAGGTTCTAGGCAAGCACCTGCTCAGGCATCCAACCCAATGCAAACTCTTCCATTGAGCTTGTGCCTTCCTGAGCCATCAACGGATAGTAACTCAGTAGTTTTTGGACCACAGCTTTCCACGTGAAAAATTTGACCAAATTGGATCTCCATCGCTTTCCACATAGGGAAATTCAATTCGATGGGCTTGAACTATTGGAAGATTTGACTGTGAGAGAATGTGAGTTTCTCGAGGGATTGTCAATTAGTTTAAGGAACCTCCGTCAAATGGAAGTTTTTTGATTGCTCAAAGTTACATGAGGTTCGATTTCTCGGCAAAATGGAATTACTGGAGAAACTTCATGTTAAAAAGTGCAATTCCTGGGAAAGCTGTCAAGTTTATCGAGCTTGAAGAAGCTGAAGAGTTTACTGGTTGACGAATGTGATGAACTAAAGGATCTTGAGGGCCTTGAAGAATCGGAACTTTTGTCTTTTTTGTCTTTTGTCAGGTGTGGATCGTTGGAAAGGTTGACTCATGCACCCAAATCCAAACCAAAGATACCTAATGGATGCAAGATGTATGTACTGGACTGCGCGAAATTCCAAGGTCCTAATCGTTCTACTTTCAGTTACGAGGATTACTGGAAAGAAGAAATGAAGAAGAGGGAGACAGCTTCACATCACTATCCCATCAAAGATGCCTGATGGATGCAAGATGTGTGTACTGGATTGCGCGAAATTACCAGGTATTAATGGTTCTACTTCCAGTTTGGGGGGATTACAGGAGAAGATAATGTGTTCACCCGGAGGACCACGTCAATGTACTCCTGGTCGACTGAATGATCGACACTTGTCATCACGGGAAGGCTCAGTTGCCAGAAGTTTTGAATTTCCCTCTGCCCAGTGCTCTGACCTTGCGGGCCCATTTGTAATCAATCTATCTCTCAGAGCGACGGTAAGGCTCCGACTTCTTGTTCTTCTTGTTGAGCTCAATGCTGTGACTGTTCCTAGATGTCCTCGAGCTTTTTTAAGTTGCCTTCCAGGAAGTTTACTGAAATAGCCGATGCTGGACATCCTAGGCTTGGTCATTCACTCGGGTTCCTCATAACGCTTACAATGATTTTTAGTACTTGGTATTGTAGACTTGGGTCAACCATAATCGTGAAAAATGAAAGCGGTAGTTGGGGTTCACGCAAGGTACTGTTCTCGGACATTGTTGTGAGGAATGAATTGTAATGCATAACAAGCCTCTGTTCTCAGACATCTGAAAGGCAAGATGCTTGGCTCGGTTAAGTCTTCTCTTCTCTAACATATAATTTATTTGCAAAAGAATGCTCTAGGCATCAGGGGTTTTCTTTACTCAATCTGGAAGGCAAAATTTACTGGGGCTATGTTCTCGTTCTTGGTAAAAAGGATTTTGTGCCTTTTTCTGTCTCTAGAAAGGTTGAAAGTTGAGGCATTGTTGGGATGAGTCCACCCAATGTCCTTATGGTAGTGAAGAAAGTTGTGTCATCTCTATGACACGAGTGCTAAAACTAAACTGCGTTTATCATACTTTCTGGACCGAAAGAAATCTTCAAAATCCAAAGAATCCAAAAGGAGGGTGGTAAAAGGATGACTGGTGAGGCAAATGCAAACCAGTACTACCGCAAGACAAAATAGAGTGGATTCTTAAAAGCATTCTATGCAATTACAGATAGAAAGATGAAAGTGGGCTCCCAAATTAGAGAAGAGGCCCTCTTCATCACTTTCCAGAATGTATCGTTTCTTGTCCTGCTGAGGAGACACAATAAAATGTTCGATTTCACTGCATTACTGCTTAGTTTGAATTGGATGAAGTTGATACTTCCATTTTACTGCTTTACCCAAAACAATAAGTGGGCCTTTAAACCTTTCAGCACCAGTTTGAGGTGTATCCTGCTACGAGTTTAACTGAAGGTTCTTTAAAGGTCTTCTGAGTCCTCATCTTGATTGATGGTCCTAAACTTTGCTTCCAAATCAACCTACGATCATGGGAATGTAGAATTTTGACTTTATCAATTGTTCAGGATCTTTAGTAGTGGGAGTGTAGTGACACAGCTTTTGCAGATACAATTTTTAAGATTCCAGCCATGGTTTGTTCTTAGAAGGAGACTTCTTCATGTTTCGTGAACTATAATTCTATTAGTACTCCATATTTTCAGGAGCACCTGCAAGGACAGTAGGATGGCGTGATCTAGGATTCATCCACTCCAGTTTCTTGAAGGAATTATGGCCCAACTCTGGTAAGTGTGTTTCTTCTTCTATAGATTTACGATTTCATGATAGACTCTTTAGAATTATGTGAAACCGAGATGCCACTTGATTCATTACCCAGATATGCTGGTCTCTAGGCATTGACAAGAATTTTATGCCAATCAAGCTCTGATTTTGAAACAATTAAGGGAATTTTATCTTGGGTAACTTTTCTAGAAAACTCCTGCCCACCTTAAATAGTTGACTGCTCAGTTCCTCTCCTTTTATTTTGGTGCTGTGAGGTGAGATGTCTTCAAAGTCCTATCTCTCCCCACTCCAGCATATCTCGCTCCAAATATATTACTAGCATTCAACAGTATGCCCCAAGTGGTAATAATACCTAGACTATCAGAATGTAGTACTCAGGTGCCAATTGAAATGAATGTAGATAGAAATTCGCATTAATCTCAATAATCAATTCAAAACCTTTATTCATGACAGCAAACGCTAAGGCTGATACCGCAAATAATCCATGATTCATACAACTACAATGCATCAGTAAGAAGGCCAACTCAATGCATGCTCTTTCCTCATCTGCTTTTAATTTGGCAATAAAGGATCAGCCGGCATACTTGGAGTGAGGGTTTTCCCTCAACTTGACACGTTTACACTGCCATTTTCATACTTCCGGATATCTAGCCGTTCAGGATTGAGCGTCAGAGTCCGTCCCCTACCAACTGAGACTTCATTCCATAAAAGTTATCAATCTTGATATCCTTGATATGGAATTGCATCCAACTGTAGATATTCTCCATTTGAATGGGACAAGAATCCGTCAATTCAAAATCACCACGGACTGGCACGATTCACCCCCACTCCCTCTCCTCGCCATCTCCTCCTCCAACGAGTCCCCTCCAACGACGACGACTCCCATTGTCCACACCTACAGCAGCTGCATTTCAGGAAATTGCTGCCGCACTCTGTTCAGGTTTACTTCTTGTGCTCAGGAAGTACGATGTGCATAGCATCTCATAGGTGGTAGACAGCTTCCTCATGACGAGGATATTCACTCGAATCCACTCCAGACGTGCACGCCTCCCGACCAAAGCCTCCACAACGACGAACCAGCGCTGCATTCCAGGACATCACTGCTGTTCAGGTTTGTTCTTGTGCTCACAATTGTACGATGTGCATGAGTGATTCATGGAGAGAACGTTAGACAACATCCTCTGACGATGGCGATATTTCATCCCTATCCCCAGAGTTCGTAAAGCCTACAGGAACCCCTCTGATCAACTGCTATGTATCGACCACCTTTTGGTGATCAAGACAAATGCAAGCAATTATAATCCATTTGAACCCCTTTGATATTACATCATAAAAACCAAATCGGAATGATTCCGTAGCTCATTTGGTTCCATCACCCAAAAAAACCTCAAATGGGGAATGAGCTACTAGAATATTGTTTCTTTCAACTAGTTCTAGGAGAAATCTTGGAAATGTGGACACCAACTTTGGGAATCCCTTCATTAATGATCCGGAGTAATGAATTTAGGGAAACCACTCACCCTAAATCACCAAACAGATGAGAACTAAACATATTCTTGAAAATGATTTTCGTGATTTTTTTTTCTTTTATCATTGAAATTTCTGTGAACAAAGGGCTCCTTTAATGTTAGTTGGAATGGCAAAAAAAAAAAATTACACGAATACCAACTTTGGTTGGACAATAGCCCATTTTGGGGAAGGGATAAAGCCAAACCCAGTGTGGGCGTGACCATGGATGGTGGGCTTACGTGCACGCTGTACATCATTAGCATTACTGCATTAGTGAAACTGAACTTCAGAACATATCAAAGACAGTCGTCCTTTTGGTGAGATACGATTTTGAATCCTCTAACTATTTCTTTTTGTCAATTGTAATCCTCTATCTTTCGCAGTCCGTACAATTAAACCCTCCATCCGAAAATTTATCGTATTTTTGATGGATCAATCACACTGAATAAAAGATTGTCCGAGACACTGTCCAGAATTTCGGTCAAGATTAGTAAAATCCTAACTGGAAAGCGAATAGCACGTGATCATTCAACTAGACGTCACTAGACAAATTTCCAACCCACTCGCCACCAAGAATTCGGGGTTCACGAAGATGATTTAATCAAATCCAAGGAGGATTTTACGTAAAGAACGTCAAGACGGATCATAAGTCATTGATTCGTGCAATGAGATAAGTGTATATCATCGATGCTCGCGACAATTCTAATACTTTTCCCACTGAATGAACAATGATGGGGGGCGCCTCATAAGGGAAAACTAAAAGAAAAAAAAAATAGTCAGGGAGATTGAGATTCAAAAGATGTATCAAAATCTTGAGAGAATGCTTGATCAAGGACAATATAGAGACCCTAGGAATCATTGAGCTCCAAGCGGACGGAATCGCTTCTTTTCAAAGCTTCAGGAGTTTGTGCCCCATCTATGTCATAATATGGTGTCTAGCTCCCAATTTGATCTTGAATTCCAATACCCAATTGTCAATGGGTGCTCGTGTCAATGATTGCGCTGGTCATCGTATTTTAGACAGAGATAGAACGGGATAATGTATAATGATGTGAACACTCAGAGATTTGATTGTATTCTATCCACCGTTGGTGACTTGCATTCATGTTCTATCGCGTCTATAGCTTGGTCGAAAACATATCATGTAAATTAGCTTAAAATGCACTAACGCAAAATGTAAGGGTCTCTCACGATTCATGCTGAAGAGATCAAATCCTCTTAATCAGCAAAGGAGCTCGTTGCAGTATTCCATAGCCACATGTTCGACTGAGACAAGAAATGTAAAGGGGCTAATAGCAATATTGACGAGGTAAATTTAACCTTTGAATGCTAATTCTAATAAGAGAGAAAAAAAATAGGTTCATATCACCTTCTCGATTCCGAAAAGTATAGTACTTCACTCTTGCCACTTTCGTGAAGCTCTATAAGGTGAATCATTAGAGGTTAATGGACGTGAATACCTGTTGACTTCTTGCTGCTTCTTTGGCATTTTATAATTTTGTAAATCGAAACCTGCACCAATAACCTTTAATTAACACTGTCAAATTGTTAATGTAGCATCATGGAAAGTTGGCCGGCGTATAGTTAACCAGCATCATACTCAGCGATTTAAAAAGAAAAAAATCGAGGCAAGGTGTAGGTGAGGGTCACGCCACATCATGGTGTAGGTGAGGGTGCCTGATAAAGGCTGTGAAGATCCTGAGCTGCTACATATGACAAATTCTGTGGCCCTCGTGGAAATGTTACCCGCTCCCCATGACCGCTCGCTTGCCACAGATGATGTCTTGTCCTCTCACGGTGGTCAAAGGGGGTCAAGAGCCGAAAAGATGCCTCCTAGGCCGTCTCGCAATCTAATCTCCACACTGATGATCTATTGACGTCACTATCATCTCGACACTAATTAATTACCGTCGGCCACAACGAATTGGAGACGAAGCAGCTAAGTTGTACACCCGTGTTGTGTCGACGACAGGCTCATCACCGGCGACGAGATCTCGAAGGCCCCCTGTCTCCGATTTGGCCATTACTCTCCGGGTCTCGCGAGATCAGTCATACAATCATACTAGTGTGAAAAAAGGAGGAACCCAAGATTCTCCCGACGCTACAGCTTTGGGCATCCATGAGCGTATCTAATCGCCCTCCAGTTTGAAACAGCAGCGACACTGTCAGGGCGTTTCTCCGTTCAAAGTCAATCAAGAGTTGATATTGATGCTGAAGCATGGATATTCCAATGGATATTCACCGCGCAAGTCATCCATTTACGGCCCCAACGAGTGATTTTCTAACGCATGCTCTTTTAGTCGAGTTCTTCTAGGCATATTTGACTGCGACAAAGTAACTTAATCAACATGGCTAAAACACACTTTTATAATTAGAAAACCTAAGATGCTCTCAATGAAAATAGGCAACTAAGTTGGCCAAAAAAGGCGAGTAAATTGGGAGGGCCCCGACCGGCAGAGGAAGAAGAAAAATAAAATAAAGAAAAGAAAATTGAAATAAAATGATAAACTATAAAGATATGATAAAAAAATTTTAAAAAGAATGTTTACATTAGATCTTGTCGTGCATGTAGGGACGGTTGCGTCCACGTCAGCGATTTCATCCAAAATTGGCCAGATAGACTATATTGGTAATTGTCAAAGATTTATGATTCAATTGATTAAATTAAAAGTTTTAGAAATGTATTGGTACAAATGTATTAGGTAAGACTTTTTCATAACTTCCTGAAAAAATAGTGTGACTATTGCTTCAAAGCCAATTTCACATACTACTCTTGTTTATTGGCTTTCATTTTATTTTTTTATTTTTTTTAAAACGCATGTGAATGTTACTGTATGATACAGTGCACAGGAAGACTATTTTCCATCTTTATGGCATTTGTTTCACGAAAAATTTAAGATTTCAAAAATATTTTTGAAAAATGACTGATTACATCTCTTAGAAAAAATTAGTTAATGGGACATGTTTTCATTATTGACACACTTTCATGCGTAATTATTTTCGTGAGAGATGCAAATATTTGTATTCATTATTTTTGTAAGCGACATATAAGTGATCATTTTTTCAGAAAATATTTTCAACTCTTGAGTTGTTCGTGAAATAAACATAACCCTAATAACATAATTTTTGCGTTAAAGATTTTAAGAGTGCGGACGGTCTGAAATTTGGAAAAGGTTAAAAGTAAAAATCTTTCCAAACAAACATTCTACAAATTATATATGTAGAATTTAATATTCATTATCGTTATAACTCAATGTAAACTCACAATTGTCATTTCGTTTCGTTCATTTACGATTTGTATGAATGGTTCGACTTCATAGTGTCCTAGACACTCTCTTTTATTAGTTAATTTTTTTGGTGATTTGGTTTAATAATTTATATCCATCATCATTTGCAGGTGAGATCTATTACTCAATATAGTTTGCACCTTGAAGTTTCAAAGTCAACCCATCCAAGCTTATTGAAACAGTAGAAGTTAGGCCTTCGCCTTCATTTAGGTGAACAGTATGAACCATAACACAACAAAAGCAGAACCGATGCCCGGATGACAAGGAAATCTGATGCATGCGATTTATGAGATAGAAAGATAATTAAAGAAAGTGCGAATTTGAATGAATTTGAAAGGAATTGTATCGCGTCATCAATTGAAATGGTGTATCCGAAGAGACCAAAGCATGAACATTAAGGAACTAATCGGCTGCCTCCTCTTGTTAATATGATCCGAACTTAAGCCATATCAAATGCAAATAAAGTCCAATTAGTGATTGCATGGGGTCACATCCTTTGATGATGACATCATGCATGACAATCTCACTAAATTAATGTAACGAAAACGTGCAAAGGTATCAAAAATATTTTAAATATATTGATTTGGTACCAATTCAGGCATAAATCTTTTATTGAACTAATTTAGTCATAAACATTTTCACAAAAAACTTTTCAATACTTTAAAACGTGTGTAAATATAACGTGCTACAAAGCAACGGGGGACTATTTTTCACTATTACGATGCATTTGTTTCATGAATAATTCAAGATTTTAGAAAATATTTTCCGAAAATGATTGTTCATATCTCTTTGAAAAATTAGTTAACAAAAAAACGTTTTCATTATCGATACAATTATGTCAAATTATTTTCGTGATTTTATGCTTGATAAAAGATTTGACGATGATTTGGTGAGCAGTGCATTGTTTTGGTTCTAAAAAATTCAGGTTCTGTTTGAAAAGGTAAATGTCAAATTTTAATATATATCGTCTACATTTCAAAGATTATAACTATGTAAATCTATATGCCCGTAAGCTCACTTTTAAGGTTCTTCGATTATTTTACATTAAAAAAATTCAAAAGTGCACACTGTTTTATTAATTAATTTTCTTTGTGCTTTTTGGTTTTAATTAGCCGTTTCTTGTTGCCATCATTAGACTCCACAAATTGACCTTGTATTATGTCCTTTTTCCCACGAAAGACCAAGCTTTTGCTTGGACTTTTCAGGTGCTACGCATGCTTTTTTCAGCATTGGCGAATTTCCCAACCAATTCAAAGGGGAAAGTGGCTTCATCAATTCAACCGAAAGTAACTAGTAATTCGAGTAAGGAGTCAACATTGTGCATATAATATATGTACCATACAATTATAATATCATGTCTCATTTAAGTGGTTTTATAGAGATAATAGTCTTATATACTCCTCACTTATGTGTATAACTTATTCGAAAAACAACACCATATGATAATGTCCATATATCCTGAAATAGTCACAACTTATGAGTTTAAAGTGGCAGATATGCTTACGCACAGGGTTGTGATATCATTTTTGGGTAATACCATCGAGAAATCCTAAGTCCGCATACTCTAGCCATATTTACGTCAAACTAAATCTCATGTCATAAAAAAAATTCAGAAGTAGTGCACTCATGAGAAATTTACCAAAATTGTAGGGGAAAAAATTGAAGATTTTAGTTAGATTTTCAAAGCAACGGTGCTCTTAGGGAAAAATTAGCAGATTTTACAAGATTTTCCGATCTCAATTCATCTTCTTCAGATTTGGCTTCCCTAAAGTCGGGTGTCGTTTGGAGACCCATTTGTGTCGAATTTCAACATCGGATCCACGTCACATTAGACCACCTAAGTTGTTTTTCGCTTGTGCTACCACTTCAATAATATATCGTGCTATTCATATAACAGTTAAAGGAAGGTAGATTCGTCATGGGATCTACGGTTAGAATTTTTTTTTTTTGTGACGCCAAAATCAATTTAGAGTAAATGTGGTACAAGTGTACCGATTTGAGAATTTTTTTTACAGCAAGCAATTTAGTTTAAAGGTAAATATTGCATCTAGAACTTAAAATGAAAGTGGGTCCCTTCAAAACACTGTTAATTTCTTTCATGGTTCATCTTGTCAAGATGGCTGAAAGTCTAACCATCAGGTTTGACTGACGGCGGTGGACATTGTCGGGAACCCCTTCTCGCTTAACTTTTCCTTGTTATTTCCCTTTAAATAAAAGAGAAAGTGTCTGCAAATCTCATGCATGATTCGGTCAATGACTGCGAGTGCGTGCCATTCGTTCGCTTTGAGAAAGGTGCGGAATAATTTTTATTTTATTTATTTTGTCGAATTTGAAAATGTTATTTAAGTTTCAAGCCATTACGAAAAGTCTATGTGTAAAATATATATGTTTACACAAAGCACGTTTTTCATATTTTGAAGAGTTCGCATTAAAAACACAAAGCCGGTACGACATCTAAAATTTCACAAAAGTCAAAATTAAGAGTCGGTTTGTTTCGCTGAAAAAAATGATTGAGGAAAACATTTCCCAAGAAATGGTTGTCTGACGAAATCGTTTTCTAGTTGATTAATTTTTCTAAATGATGTAATTAATAAATTTTTTCAAAAAAATATTTTTTAAAAATGTTGAGTTTTCTACTAATAAACGCACCCCCAAAATCACTTCAGACAGACTTTTTATGAAAAATTTATATACCAATAAAGGCGGCAGACTTCATATTTATTATTGGACTATTGAATAGACTGAACAGACAATCTGTCAATCCATTTCATTTGCCAAATGTATGAAATTTCGTAGTAGACCAGACAACACCCTTTAATCATATTAAATTTCTTTGTTCTTTTTAGGTTTATTAGTTGTTTCTCGTTGCTATAATTAGACTCCGCAAATTGACTCTATAGGATCTTTCGTTCCCTCGAGGACCAAGCTTTTGCTTGACTTTTCAGGTGCTTGCTCATGCTGCTTTTTCCCCAGTATACGTGAATTTTGCAATTAATTCAAAGGGGGGAATTGACTTCATCGATGTCGCCAAAGCTGGCTTGGGGAATTGACGAGTGCTCATAAGAATGCATTTGAATTCAACTGAATCATTTAACGGAAACTGAGCAAGTGAGGAATGAGATCGATCCAAAAAAGAAAGATTTTCTTATTCTCCTTCTCACAAACATAAGGACAGATCATGTCAAGGAAATTGTCACATTTTCATTTCAATTTCGATTATATTTTGCTGGTAACATGCCATGAATTGATCTGCCAAATGCATAATCCACTTGGCATTTTTATTATTATGATCAAGAAAATGAAGTTTTTAATTTAAGAAAAAAAATCCAAGGGGAAAAAAAGGGAAAAAGAAGGGGGACGAGCGGGGCGAGGAAGAAACGGTGAGAAATAATCAAAGGGAGTGGGGGCCAGTCACGGTGGTTGCCGTCCTTTGACGGAGCCCGGATTTTACTCAAAAGAAAGGGAAATTTTTTATATTTATAAAAACGCATTGCATAAAGATGGATTTGATGAGTGAAATATAAAATACATTTTCATTTTTCCTTTTAGCTGAAATAGAAATGAGTTATAATTTGAATTCTATCGAAGATCGTGGATCTATTAAGGAATTTTCATTGTATGAATAAAAACAAAATGGAAAAATAACAAGAGTACGTAAAAAGAAAAACGTTAGGAGAAAGAGAAACGACTGTAGTGGACCACAAAAAACGGAAATTGATTGGTGCATAACCATAGAAACACTCAATAATTTGTTTCTTGGGGTTCCGTTCGCACTAAGCGAGCGCAGGAGCCCTTTGCTTGCTTTGCGAATGAGAAGCCCTGAACCTCAGTCGGACTAATGAAATCATTTTTTCGGATTTACTTTGAGAGAGTTCACTTTGGGAATGCAGTATCGACTTAAGAGAGAGAAAACAAATTCCTAAGGCACCATTAATCTCGCGGGAACAGAATGATTTGAAATAGTGCAAAACGAAACCTAAATACCAACACCAAACAAACTAAAAGAAAAAAATAAATTAAACAAAAAAAATAAACCTACCCCTTACAACAAAAAGCTCCTCGTGGTCCACAGCAGGCCGCTTTAAGTGTTCCAAGAATAGTGAAATAATGGCGTTGAGGTTATTCGAATTCATCTTTATCAATTAGAAAAGTTCTGATTCATGAGGATAGAGAAAATGTTTTCTAGTGCCAAAATGAGTAATAGCAATAAAGGGTGATCCCCCCCCAAAAACCCCAACTGTTCCATTAGTTAAAAGAACTGGAATATTAGTTATATTTAGGATGATGCCAAATCAAATGACATGAACCGTAACCGATGTCTGCGTTCTTAGTTTTAGTATGGACAGCGATTCGGGTCGCAGTTCTTACAATTGAAATTGATGGCCAGACAGTCGGCTCTGGTACGGGGGCTCAGATCAAACCAGACTGATCAATTTTTTTTTTTTGCAAATAAACTCAAATCTAATGTTTAGATTTACATTGTAATTAGTGCTATGACTATACAGTAATGGCCGAAAAGATGCCATATATAGTACTTAGAAAATCGGAGAGTACACTGCGCAAAAAAAAAAAAAATTTCCGTTCTTTTTTGCTATTATTGGTGGCCGGGGATTTTTTTAGATCCAACGGAGAGATCTGCATGATGGAGCGGGAATGGGCTAACAGAAAACACGTGCTTGCACGTGCCCTCTTTATTCTCAGCGCGTTGCACACCTGCGATCCTGAGGATGCAGCGACCGTAATTTTTCCACGTGGTCAGTTGCATGGGCCATAAAATCGCGGATCCGGTATCAAAAAATATCTGTATTTTTTTAATTAAATTAATTTATTCAAAAAATTCCACATCAGCAATTTCGAATATATGTAATCACTTAAATCGTTTAGTAAGTACTATTTGGCAATGATTCTGATTCTCGAATTCCTATTTTCAAAAACAAAAAGGATAGGAAAACAGTTTGGTAATATAAAAGAATTTCACATTTTATTTCGAATACAATTTTTAGAGTAAAAATAAAAATAAAAAAAATTAAATCCCTAAAAAAAAGGAGAGTCACTTTTAAGAATCACAAAAAACAACAAGTTTCGATTTTGAAATTATTTACATAGCATCGATTGTGCCATATAAACGGTTAATATCTATAACAATGATTTCTCGATCAAAAATTAAACCCAATAGACCCAAATGATAAATTGTGAAAATTTTTAGGACCAGTTGGCAAAAATTAAAGTTAAGGATTGAATTGGCACAAAATATAATAAGTTAAAAATAATTAGATTTTTTCTCTATCGTTCTTTCTTCGCGCTACAAAATGTGTAGTTTGATTGCAAAAAGGATGGTCCCGTTCAATCATCCAAAAGATAAATACAAAACTAATGAACACAATGGAAGCATATGTTCAAAGTCAAAGTGAATTGGGCAAAATTCGAAAAAATGTCCATGACCATTTTTCCTAGGCATCAGGGTATTTATAAAAGTAGTGCCTTGAGGATATTGGTTAAGCAATCCATAAGATAGGGTTAATAATTACAATAACAACTTATCCCAAAAAGTCATAAAACCTAATTGCACTTTGGGCAATTTAATTCTCGCCATTTCAATTTTTTAAAATTAAAACTAAACCTTTCACGTTTTGCCAATTGAGTCAATCCGGATTAATTTTAACCAACGTGGATACAACATCATACATGGCACGAAGTTAAGGTATTCACTCAGAAAGCGGATGCTAACTTTTCTTCTGATTGGTACTATGCGGATAAATCGGGCATCTAAAAACCGTTCCGAATCGCCCTCATGTACACTTGATTCTTACACCTGAAAAACTTAAAATGTATAGATGTAGAGAGAATCAAGGTGTACATGAGGGCGATTCGAGACGTCTTTAGATGCCCGATTATCCGCCATTAGTACCATCAGAAGAAAAGTTAGCATCGCTTTCTCGAGTGAATAACTTAACTTGTGCAATGCATGATGGTTGGTATCCACGTTGGTTAAAATTAATCGGATGACTCAATTGGCAAAACGTGAAAGGTTTGAGGTTTAATTTTTAAAATTGAAATGCTTTTTTTGGAGAGAATTAAATTGGCCAAAGTGCAATAGGTTATGACTTTTCGGGATAATTTTGTTATTGTAATTATTAACCCTATCTTATGGATTGCTTAACCAATATCCAAGGGCACTACTTTATAAATACCCTTGATGCCTAGGAAAATTCATGGACATTTTCGAATTTTGCCCAATGCACTTTGACTTTGAAACATATGCTTCCATTGTGTTCATTAGTTTTGTATTTATCTTTTTGGATGATTTGAACCGGGGACCATCACTTTTTGCAATCAAACTACACATTTGTAGCGCGGAAGAAAGAACGATAGAGAAAAAAATCTAATTTTTTTTAACTTTGTATTATATTTTTGCCAATTCAATTTAACTTTTTAATTTTTGCCAACTGAGTCCTAAACATTTTCACAATTTATCAATGAGTCTATTGGGTTAATTTTGATCGGAAATCATTGATATAGATTATTAAACCGTCTTATATGGCCACAATCGATGCTAATGTAAATAATTTAAAAATCGAAACTTTGTTGTTTTTTGTGATTCTTAAAAGTGACTCTCTTTTTTTTTGAGATTAATTTTTTATTTTTTATTTTTTACTTAAAAATTGTATTCGAAAATAAAATTGAAATTCTTTATATTACCAAACATCCGTTTTCGATCCTTTTTTGTTTTTGAAAATAGAATTCGAGAATCAGAATCATTGCCAAATAGTACTTACGAAACGATTTAAGTGATTACATATATTCGAAATTGCTGATGTGGAATTTTTAGAAATTAATTAATCTTAAAAAAATACAAGCCTATTGTTTGATACCCGGATCCGAGAATTTTATTGGCCCATGCAACGACCACGTGGAAAAATTACGGTCGCTGCATCCTCAGGATCAGGTGTGCACTGCGCTGAGAATTAAAGAGCACGTGAAAGCACGTGTTTCTCTAGCCCATCCCGCTCCACATGCAGATCTCTCCGTTGGATCTAAAAAAATCTTCGGCCCACAATATAATAGCAAAAAAAGACCACGGAAATTTTTTTTTTTTTCCCTTGCGCAGTGACTCTCGATTTCTCAAGTACTATATATTGGCATCTTTTCGGCATTACTGTATAGTCATAGCCTAATTAGCAATTGTTAAATCTAAAACCATTAGATTGAGGTTATTTAAAAAAAAAAATTGATCAGTCTGGTTTGATCTTGAGACCCCGTAACCCGAGTGAGCCAGTACTGTCTGGCCATCAATTTCATTTTTATTTTTTTGTAAGAACTCGCGAAACCAGACCCCCCCGAATCGCTGTCCTCTAAAAACTAAGAACAGGACCCATCGGTTACCGGTTCAGTCCCAATTTGATTGCTCATCCTTAAATATAACTAATATTCCAGTTCATTTTAAACTAATTGGAACAGGTGGGGTTTTTGGCCCGGGGGGGGATACACCCTTTATTGCTATTAACTCATTTTGGCACTAAAAACATTTTCTCTATCCTCATGAATCAGACTTTTCTAATTGATAATATAATTCGAATAACCTCAACGCCATTATTTCACTATTCTGGACAACTTAAAGCCGAGCTTTCGTTTTTGCACTATTTCAAATCATTCTTGCCGCGAGAGAATGGTTGCCTCTTTCTAGAGAAATTTTTCCT
>JAGVVM010005400.1:0-20859 GCA_019149425.1 Psidium friedrichsthalianum | reverse complement strand
CCGGGTTGAGAGAGAAACCCTAGCAAACGAGCGGGGGAGGCAACTTTAGGCCAGCTCTCCCTCCCTTGGCAACGGGCCAAAATTCGCTATAAATTCCTTCTTAAACCCATCCCTTCCTCCTTCCCTCTCTGACTCGCGGTCTCTCCGCTTGAGGAGCCCAGAAGAGGAGAGAGCTCTAGCTCGCAGGCTTCTTCGAACTAGAACTCTCGATGGCCCTTCCGAGGAGTTTTGGGGTAAGCTGTCGCGACGTTTGGTTGTCATAGTAGGACTGCTTGATTTTGCAGCTTTTTTCTGCCTCTATTTGGCAGTTGCTCGATGGGAGATACTGCCAAATAGAGGCAGAAAAGCTGATGGGTGTTGGGTGTTGGTTTGAGGAATCCAAGTTTGGAAAGGAGAACGAGCACCTAAAAAAGTAGTCGGTCAAAGAATTTCAAGTTCTGACCAAAAAAAAAAAAGAATTTCAAGTTCGGACCACAAAAAAAAAATAATTTCAAGTCATTGAGCTTTGGATTTCAAGTCAAACCGTGAACCAATAAAATGGAAGTGAAAATTTGGCTGAAGAATTCACTGTTTCAAGACAACCTTTTTTTTTCTTGGGGGTTAGGAAAATGAGTTGAGAAAATTTTATATTTAAATAAGAAAAAAATGGGTCTTGATTGGTTCATTAATTTTTAGGGGAGCATGTTTCAAGATAGAACATGGAACCAAAACGGAGGGGCACCTATTCCGTTCTAGGTTCCAAATTATATAAGATAGATTCCAAATAAAAAAAAATTGGAAAGCCCTAACAAGCGTCAGCGCGCTACACAGAAGCGGGAAAAACCGCCGATGCGAGATGCGCATAGTCTCTCTCGCAGCAAACCAAGACTTGATCAAGATTACAAGCAGCTTTATTCTCCCTTGTCAATTGCAGAGATCGTGAAATCTGCAACCACTAATTTGACACCTTCCCATTTTTGACGATATTATGAACTTGAAATTTTTACTTCTTAGTATTCGTATCTAAATATGAATTGTATCAATTGATTGTAGCAATAAATATTATCATTAAAGACAATAATTCACTGCAATGACTCAATTAAGAATACATGTAAAACTTATATAGACCCCGGACATGACTATAGAACATGACAGCATAAGTTTCAAGAGATATAAATGGAAGTTTCAGGTTCCACGAACCCGTACAGAACTGCTCACCCCTAGTTCGTTTCATGAAAAGTATGATATTTCAAGAAAGTATTTTTTAGGATGTCATCTTCCAAGAAATGACAATATTTTATTGTGTTCAATAAATATGAAATAAATTGAAAATATTTTCTATTGTTTAGTTAGGAAAGATTTTCCTAGTTAAACAATACCTTATTTGTGTGCTGGTGACTACGCAGTAGCACAAAAAAATTGAGTACGAGCACTAGAGCCTTTGTTTAGCCTTGATGGCATGGGTACCTAAGTCTTAGGACACAAGCGATGGGCATCGATCTTAGTTCTAGTCTCAATGGACTTAGGCGCTGTGGACCGGGGCACGAATTCTGTAGTCCGAGGCAGCCCTCGATGGGGGTTGGGCCCTAGTTTCAGGGACTCACGGGCATGTAGTCCTTGGGCCATCTTGATGGACCTAGATCGGCCCAATGGACCGAGGTCTTGAGCCCAACCTACAATGGACCCAAGCATAGGCAGTTGGGGGTCTCAGATCCAACCTCAATAGACCTTGGCTTGAGCATCGAGGATCTAGGCATGGATGTTGAGGTTGCAAGCTTGGCCTCAATAGAAACGCGTTTTGGCCTCCATGGACTTGGGCATTGGCCACCAAGGTCCTAGCCCCGGCCTTAATGCACTTGGTCCCTAGCGTGAAGACACATGCATGGACCCAAGTGACTCAAGCCGACCTCGATGGACAAGGCTCATCCTCAATAGACATTGGCGCTCCCTCGACTTACACGAGGTTCAGGCATTAGGGACCGAGCACTAGCACTGGGGTCACGAGCCCGGCCTGATGGATCCGCGTACTCAGGATTGGGGTCTCCAAGCTCGAGCAATATAGACTTGAACCTGACCTCAATGAACCATGTCTGAGCATAAGGATTGGAGCACAAGCACCAAGGTCTTAGGCGTAGCATATGTAGACCCTAATCGGGCGCTAACAACTAGAATGAAGTCTTAGTCCTAGCCACCAGGCACTGTTGTCCCGAGCCCTAAACTCTGTGGACCCAAACATAGTCACCGGGGTCTTGAACTTAGACTTGGCCTCAATGGATCGACCTCGATGAACCTAACCCTAGTATCTAAAACTCAGGTCCGCTAGTAAAGGCTTAGGAACAAGTGTTGGGTTACCATGCCCAAACGCATAATTTTTTATTCAAATGTCGATACCTAGTCATATTTTAAATGATTTTCAATTTTTTAAGAGAAAGTCATTTTCCTAAATTTAAGCATAAATTTGCCATTGACTCGGACACATGTTTCATTGGTTCATTTTGTTAAGTGATCCAAACGCCCAAAAATGAGAAAAATGATTTTTTGCGAAACAAATAAGGCCCAACACTCTAAAATTATCCTTCAAAATATGACTAGGTATCGAGGGAATAAAAACCCAATTCTTGGGTCCATAGTGTGTAAGGCTATTCCTCTAATGAATAAGTCTATGTTCATCAAGGTTGGGTCTAGAACTTTAGTACCTATGTTGGGATCCCCGGCACCCGCACCCAGGTCAATTGAGACCGAGCCTCGAATCCAATGCTTGAGCCTAGGTCTATCGAGGCCTTACCTGAAGCCCTGGTGCCCCACTACTCAAGCCCGGGTTCATAAAAGCCAAGCTTGGGATTTTGGTACCTGAACTCGAATCCCCAACACCTAGACGTCGATCCATAAAAGTGTGCCTGGGTCCTCGAGGTCAGGCCTTGGACCCCAGTGCCTGCGCTTGGTCCTTCAAGACAGGGCCCAAGACCTAGGTGCTCATGCCCCAATCCCAACGCCCGGGTCAAGGTCCATCGGACTTGGGACTCTAATGCCCATATCCGATCCCCGAATGCCCATGTGTAAGTTACTAGTGTTTGAAAAAATGCATGTTTATTTAGGAAAATAAAATTAGATTTTTCATATCAATCGACGAAAAAAATATTTTCAGTTCATTTTTAGGATGTTAGCTAAACATGGGAAAAAATTGTTATCTTACGAGAAAATGATTTCTTGGCTTATACTTTCCAAATGGATCCAATGAGAAGAAAAACCAAGTGAATGGATGGGGATAAAGAAATAACAAGGGATAATCACACAAAATGGTCCATGAACTTTGATTAAATATGCAATGCAATCCATGAACTTTTAATTTGACTAATATGGTCTATGAACTTTAGCACAATAATCAATGTGGTTCCTAAATAAATGTATGTCTATTTAGGAAAATAAAATCACATTTCACACACCAAACGACGAAAAATATTTTTCAGTTCATTTTTAGGTTTTAGCTAAATATAGGAAAACATTGTTATTTTTTCGAGAAAATGATTTCCTAAAGAATACTTTCTAAATAGATCCAATAAGAAGGAAAAACCAAGTGAGTGGATGGGGATAAAGAAATAAGAAGGATAATTACACAAATGGTCCCTAAACTTTGATTCAATGTGCAATGTGATCTTTGAAATTTTAATTTGACTATAATGATCCTTGAACTTTAGCCCGATAATCAATGTGGTCCTTGAAATTTCAATTTATTCAATATGATCTCCGAACTTTTTGAACATGTTCAACTTAATCCTTAAACTATAAGAATATGTTCAAAATTGTCCCTGAACTTGAATCAATAAAAAGATAACATTGAACATCTTCCTATAACACATGAATTAAGTTGAACATGTTTCAAAAGTTCATGGATCATATTGATCAAATTGAAAGTTCAGGAATCACATTATACATTAGGTTAAAGTTTAGGAACCAAATTAGTCAAATTAAAAGTTTACGAATCACATTTCACATTGGGCCAAAGTTTAGGAACCATTTGACATTTGTGTCATTTTCCCAAATAATAAAGCAGATACATTGGTGGGAGTAAATGCAATAATCATAGTACATTTGAGAGAGAGAGAGAGAGAGAGAGATTTTGAAAAGAAGGCCGTTATCACTCTCAGAGGACTTCCTAATTCCCATCTTCAAGACAAGGCCATGAAGATAAATCTCTTCTGGATGACACCATAATCTGATCGTGCCGATGGTGGATTATTGGAGGATTTCATGTTTGAAAATCGCAAAAGATTTGTCATTATCTCATGAACGCTCTTATATCAAATAAGGTCCTTCAAATTCTCTCCTTATAAACGGAGGGCCCACTCCACTCTCGATGGAGTGGGGGAGACAACAGGCCCACTCGGGCAATAGCTCTCTCTCTCTCTCTTCCCGTATTCTCTCCCCCCGCCGCGGCCGAACTTACCTGGAGGCTTTACAGCATCTCCACCATCCGCGAGCCTTACATCTGCGGCGTCCTCCACCGTGCAACCCCGCCGTTCTGCGAGCACCCTATCCAGTGGCGTACGGATCCCCCAACCTTCCCGGCTCCATGTCGCGTCCTCTGCTCGGGTTTTCTCCTCCGAGCAACACCGGAGTCCTTGTCCCACGGCTATTTCACCTCAGTGCCCTTGGTGGTCCTCGGCGCATTAGCCACAAGCCATGAGACTTTATTAAGAGAATTTGCGGAGTCAAATTGGGTGGAGCTTCAAGAAAAGGCCAATCGTAGTGGAGAATCTTGAGTAAAAAAACAGCTAAGTAAGTAAGATCGTGACCTTCCTTACTTGAAGCTTCACCGAATTCGACCCCCCAAAAAAAAAAGGGAAGATCGCGCCCTTCCTTACTTAGCTAAGTAAAGGCTTTCGATCCCACTGAGAACATCCACCATCCACGACTGTGCACTTCCACCCGCAACACTCTAAAGTGCCGTTGCTTCCGCCGCCCTTGCCTCGTCTTGCCGCAACTTTGGCATCGCTAATTGACCTCAGCTCAAGGGTGAGTCAAGGTTTGTCTACATTTTATATGATAGTTTCTTTAGAGTATAGTTCTTAAATCCACGTTACTTAGTAGTAGAAGCCTAGGTTGTTTAATTATGTCCTGAATATTTCCTTGCATCAGTCTACCGCATGTTACGGAGTCAGACCTTTGAGCCTCTAAGGTTGGGCTCTTAGGCTATGATGTTCGGCTGAATTCTGAAAACCAAGTTAAAAAAAATCTGCTGGCTATTGGCACCATGGTCACATGCTCGTCCTAATGGACAAGAGCTTGGGTATTGACACCCTGATCGCACGCCTGACCTTGATGGATCCGCGATGGCGCTGGTGTCACGAGCCCAACCCACCCCCTTTGGATTCGGGCCTAGCCTCGCTAGATCCAGTGAACCCTACCCCGGCCTCTAGACCCAAGTCTTCTGCCAAGGGCCCGAGTGTCCAAACGCAGAGTTTCGGGTCAAGTGCCAATATCTAATCATATTTGTTTCCGATTTCTTAAAGAGGAAATTATTTCCCTAAATTTTAAGCGTAGATTTTCCATTGATTCATTTTTCTAAGCGATCCAAATGCCCGAAAAATGATGAAAATATTTTTGCAAAATAAACTGAGCCTCAGTATTGCCTCACCGTTTCATTCATGATTTATATATGTTTGATACATATGATTGATTGAATATATTTTGCACACATCGAAATAATGTCTTTGGATTTAAGTGAGGAATTTTAGTAAGACATGTTTTGGTACCAGGCAAAATTTTCTTGTCGGTCATATTCATATTGCATATCAAGCACATGTTTAGAAATTAGGCCAAATTCATGATGCTCATTCTAGGGCTTCTATATTTAGGACAATGCATGTTGATCTTAAAATGCTTGAGATTTGGAATTATGCATGGTTTTCATTAAAATAAAAATCACACATTAAAATTTCATTTAGATTGCATGTAGATTTAAAATTAATTAATCTCATAGCATGCATATTAAACATCGTTTAGGAAATCAGATATAACTTTAGCTATAATTTGCATTACATGCGTTACACGCATTGTATATCGTTAGTACTGCGTTGCGCAATTCATTAGACATGTGTTAATTTATTAACGGCTAGTTCATTGGGTCACATGCAGCATATTAACTTTAATTTCGACGTTTTCACAAATACAAAATTAAAAATACCATTTGATGTAGTTTTCACTACACAATTAATTCGTGATGCCATTCATGCATGCTAATTAATTTTCGATTGTGTCCGCACATTATCTTAAAATCAAGAGTATGCCATCATGCACTTGGGAATTAATGCATGTTCTTGTAGACTCTTGGGATCAACTTGTCCTTTTGTTAATTAACAAAGCAAAAGAACAAAAGGGCATTAGTTAGGACAGTTGAACCCCTTAGATCATTCAAGGGCGTGAATCTACCTTCAAAGGCAGAGAACCGATGGGCTCAACTCCAATCCAGTTTTTGCAGATCTAAATATGGCGCACCTAAATCCGTTCAAGAAGAGTATGTTCGACATTCCAAGACCTGTTCATCTTGAGTTGTGGCGTGTGCGTGCATGTGCTGGTGGGCCTTGGAAAACCTAAAAGAAGAATAGTCCGGTAGAAAAATACCAGATGATGCAGTACGGAGGGAAAGAAAAGGGTGCGTGCATCGAGTGCTCAGATTTGGGTGGAGTTTGTGGGTGGAAGTGGTCACGGCATATGCCATGGAAGATGCGACCTTTCTCCTGAAGCCGACGCTCTCCTACCCTTCTCCTTTATTTAGACCCCCTCTCATTGTTCCCTCCACAATCAGGTCACCAAGTCGGAGTGTCGCTTTCCGTTTCTGATCAGCTCGGTGCGGGTCACGGCGCTATGGCTACGCCATCTCCTCCGTGGCGGCACTCTCCAGCAAGCAGCAGCCGGCGTCAGGCCAGTTGGCGGCAGGTGACTCTGGTCCGAGGGGCGGCGGCAGCTGCGGCGTGATCCGTTTCTCCCCCACAGGGCAACCTCAATCCTTTGGCATTCCCGGAGCGGTTCACAGGTCGTTACCCCGTTATGTTTACTTCAGCAATGGGACTGGAAGTCGATTCAGCTCTCATCTATGTAATCTGATATGCATTTCGAGCTTTGGATTTGTTTTGGGAGAAGGGCTTGAGATGATGTATCATCTTAGGCCCGATGCAGTAAAGGTATTTTTGCTTTTTGCACTAATTAAGATTTGTGTACCCTAACTGTCGTTTTTCCCTTTGCTCAGCTCTCCGATCTATCTTGACGGACTTACGACTAGGATACATCTGAGATGATTTGTCCTTCAACTCAACCTGTCAAATGCATCAAAGCAAGATCTGTCCTCTTAAGCCGAAGAGGATGCAATCTGCATCACGATCCATTAAGATGCCTGGCTGCAGATTGTTGTCGCAATGATGCATCAACGGTTAATTGAAAATGGGATCAGTTTAGTCCAGAAAAAAAAATACCAAAAAAATCATAAATCTATTACAATCGATTTAATTCAGTCCTAAACCTTCTTTTTCTTATCAATTCAGTCCTGACGTGATAATTTTTAAAAATATGTATATTTTCATTTTCTTCTTCTTTTTTTCCTTTTCTTTTCTTCTCCTTCTTTCTCTGGCCAGCAAGATTGAGTCTCGCCAAGATCTGGCGAAGTGGAGCCTCGCCATAGCTAGCTGAGGCTTGGCCTTGCGGACCCTGGCCTCTAGCGATCAGCTAGAAGAAGAACAAGAAGGAGAAAAAAAAACCAAATAAGCAAAGGGAAAAAACTAAAAAAGAAATTTCCTGCCAACGCCACTCGGCCAAAATCTAACGAATAGACAGAATTGACACAAACATAAAAGATTTAGGATTGAATTGGCAAAAGACATATTTACGATTGAATTGACATAATTGCAATAAGTTCATATTTTTTAAAAAATAAATAATTTTCCCACTTATAATAAACAGATCATGCAAATCAATGGGTACTGCTAATATTAGAGGTGATCAATGGACAATTGAGAAAAGTTTCGAGAAAAGCCTAAGTCCAATGGTCGAGCAAACCCAACTTACCCACACAACGTGGTCGGAGCCCGCTTATCAACGAGAAGAGCTCGAAAATTGCATAGAAAACAACCGATTTGGGCTTTAATTTCATGAAATGATCCTTCCGTCTTTGAGGCCGGCCAACTGGTCAGACCGGTTCAATCGATCAAACCGGCTGGATTTCAATATATCCTAAAGTCATGTATTGAATTGAGGAGACCGAGATTCTCGTCTTAAACCCCCTCGATCGACATCGAATTCTTGAAATATTTAGAGCGTGCTTAAAGTTCAGCTTCGATTGGTGTCCTACCAACAACCACGCCATTTTAAACAGAATGGGGCAGGCTAAGGATTAGCTCGATTCGATTGGTTGAAAGGACTCGGCTTTATTTCAAAATCATCTAGAGAAATTCGATATGAACGGAATTCTCCCACGGCAGTTATAGAAAGACAGACCCTAACAAAGTAAAGACCGTCACTTAGCTCGACAGGTTGGATCATCCGATTTCAACTCCTCCTTCGAAAAATATCGGATGGCCGATGACGTATCCCGCTACTAACCAGAGCGATCCACAACTTTCCATCAATTAAGATTTTGCGCTCCGTAATTCACTCTCGATAGTCAACAAGTATCCTAAGATCCTAAAAATTGCAAACAAAATTGATGGAAATAATGACTCAAGTAGTCTCTGAATTTTGACTCAATGTCTAATATAAATTTCCGAACTTTTAATCTGATCAATGCGGTCCATGAACTTTAATTAAATATTCAGTGTGATTCTCGAACTTTTAATTTGATCAATATGATCTCTAAATTTTTAGAACATTTTAACGTAATTTCTAAATTATAAGAAAATATTTAATGTAGTTTCGATTTTTGCAACAGCCCGATTTTTGACGGGCCGACGGGCAAATATCGGCGAGGAGGCTACGTGAGACGTTCGCCGTACAACTTGGCGGGGCCCACCCAGCGCAACGGTCCGAACGGAGCCCCACGACTCGCGATCTGATCCACAATTAATCGCCGAGCTTAAGCGGGAGGATTTCAAATTTTGAAAAGAGTTCCCCGGACGCCATCCGGCATCCACCCCACTTCCCATAAAAAGAAGAGGAGCGAAACTACCGTTTTGCCCCCGTAACAGTCCCTCATTTTGCCTTTCCCCTTTCACTTTTTTTTGGAGATTCCGCAGTCTCGTCGTGTCGTCCCCTCCTCTCATTTCTGCTTCGATTTCTCTCTCCTCCCTAAACCCCTCAGGTGCTCCGATCGACGATCCGATTCGTCTTCTTCGGCCGCCCGATTTCTGGCTCGGTTCCCTGTTCTGATCGGCTTGATTTTTGTTTCGCAGCTTCGATTCCGCGGACTGTTGCGCCGGGATTTTCGGTCGATTCTGTAAGAAGATGGGCCAGATCCAGTACTCTGAGAAGTACTTCGATGACACTTACGAGTACAGGTCGGTGTGGTTTCGTGGCCTCGTCGTTGCGGTTTCTTCTGTCGCGGTTGCTGATGGTTTCGTTTCCGTCTCCGTTTTTGTGATGCGCAGGCATGTGGTTCTTCCTCCTGATGTCGCCAAGCTTCTCCCGAAGAACCGCCTCCTTTCTGAAGTAAGTTGGCTCAGCGTTGTTGTTCTTAAAAAGGCGTTACTTTTCATCCGCCTTGCTGTTTAGTCACTGAAATGACGGCGAATGGGTGAAATAAGAGGTTTTTTTTTTTTTTTGGCTTTTCTCCTGTTTTGGTGCTGTTATTGAGTCATGCGGTGAGGTAGATTTCCACGGGAGGAATATACTGTTCTTTTTTTTTTTCTTCGCTCGCGATATTAGATGATCCTTTCTTGCATGCCATTTAATTGGGTTTGGGGCTGATTCAATATATGTGTCAGTGTTTTTTGGTGGTAAATAGATGAAAATTGGATAGGAGGACTTGAGACATTGAGTTGCGTTGTTGCTCATGCGAAGAAGATTCATTGAAGTAGTCGGAAATGATCGGATTGCATCCTGAAACGATATAGGAATTGAATGCTAAACATCGCTCTGTTTCTTCTTCTGAGGAATTGATTTGTTGCTATTGGCAGCAACCCAAACGAAGGAGTTGAATACTAAACATTGCTTTTGAGACCCGTACGATTATATTTATTGTTTGTTCGCTTGCTTTAATTCTGCATATTACCAATGTGTTTGCCATCTAAGCCATAATAATGCCAGTTTGAGATCTTCTTGTGTTTATATGTTTTCAAATTGAAAGGAAAGCAGAGAATGCGCTCAATTATGTAGAATACACTATGTTTAGACTCAACGACAGTTTTGACTTGTTGCATTATGGGTTAAGAAAAGGTGTAAATTTCTTACATGATATGTGATGTCAAAGATATCTAATGTTGACATCATTCAGTTGAGTGTCCTGCATCAGGATCATAATCTTGTGATGGTAGTGTCCTCTCTTATATCTTTTTCGGTCTAGCAGATCTTTGCAATGTTGCTTGTCTAATACTTTACTAATGGATGCTGCGTAAGAAATGTATGTCCTTGTTTGAATGATCATGTCTTCTTGTTTTCGTCTCTACCAGAATGAATGGCGTGCCATTGGAGTGCAGCAGAGTCGTGGTTGGGTTCACTATGCAATTCATCGCCCTGAACCACACATCATGCTCTTTAGGAGGCCTCTGAATTTTCAGCAGCAAGAGAACCAGGCCCAGCAAAACGTGATTGCTAAGTAAACATGCTGTTTTGCTAATGCTCTGAAACTATATTACAGTATAATTAGGGTTGTTTTAGTAAATTTAGGATGTTATGAAACTTGTCTTGTCAACAATTCTCCTCTTTGGAGAATCTGTTGTGGAACTTTGTTTATTGTGGTGTCAGTGATCCGATGTTTGTACTGGTCTCTTTGGAATAGCACTTGCCTTGCTTGGCTGGTGTAATTGGGAAATGACTGGCAGATATCAAGATGAATACTTAATACTGATTTTGTGTTTTAAGTGGTCTCACAATTCTGCTGTCACATTCAACTCACAAATGCTGCTAGTTGCATAATAGATTTCAGAGAAAATTGCAGAGCATTCCCTTTTTTATTTGGTGAAATCACGTCCACCTTCATTTCATTTGCGTGTTAGAGATTGTTTCACATGGGGACATTAGATGCAATTCATATGGGGAAGAGTAGGTTTTACATGGGTTTCACATGATCTGATAACTTTGCCGATGTTCTACCATAGACTTGACTCACGTAAGTGTTTTTCATCAACAAGATAAATGGGGCCCACAATCTCAGGGCTTGTTTGTTTATGACATGCATTTACCATGTCTTCATTGGGAAGCCCTTCACTGGAGCTGGGTTAACTAGGGGATAAACTCCTTTGGTGCATCTCTAGTTTTGTTTAATACCCGGTGTCATCAACTATGTTGGACATTTTTTTATTTCTGGCTTCTTGATGATCAATATAGATTCTGAGAGCTGAGAATTTAGTCGTGGAACTCAGTTGAATTGTAGATGTTTTGGACATTAAGCTAAACTTCAGTGATTTTGAGAGTGAGTGAATTTGCGCCTAAATTCATGTCGGGGGTACTTCTTAGACCTGTTGACACGGGAATATCTGCATCTTCCTTCATGGGGCAATACAGACCTATGGGTTTTTATGGTGGTTATTCTTTAAATGAATGAAGTGGGGGTTGATTTATTCCAAGCCTCTGACGTTTGATTGAGGAATTTTTAATTTTCTGAGGGTTTCTGGCATTTGCCTGGGGCTGAATGCGATTCAACCTAACAGAGATCAACTAGATAAGGAATATGAATTAAGAATTGGGGATTGACTCGCTTGACAGGTAAGTCGTGGTTTCTAGCATCTATTTATCAAGTATCGCAGGGAATATGGTACATCTGCACTAGGAAATGACATGCTTACAGATTTTCCTTTTTCCATTTTTAGCCAAATGCTTACACACTGTCTATTCGTAAAGAATTTGTCTGGATGCCTGGTGCTGTGGGAAATAAACCATCTCAGAAATGCAATCGAGCGATAACTGGTCTAGACTTTTGGCATTAAGAATTTGCCTTTCCAGATAATTCCCTGAGAAGTTCTACTTGCTCTTGCCCGTTCGTTGGACTGTTTGAATCATCTAGCTAGTTCTTGGTTTGCTCAGTCAATGCATTTCATTTTCCCGGCACGTGATACGCTCTCCATCGTAAAATCAACCAGTTCATGTGTAACCGGAGCTTGGATGCGACTCTAGCTTCTGAAACTTAAAGCCCTTGTGAGTTTTAAGGGCACGCACCCCCAACAAACGGGAGTATAATCTCGATTAGTGTTCAGGGAATATGTTTGATGTCCGCTTTGAAGTTTTAAATATTTAGCTATTGACAACTTAAATAGTCTAGATGAAATGGTTTCCTACTGGGGAGACAGCAGAGAAAGGGGTTCCAGGGCACCTTTCTTGTCCCTCAAATCTCCATGTCTTTCCTTTCATCTCTCGACTAGAGATGAATTCTATCGACCTGTGTCCATGGTCAGAAGCTAACTGGTTGATAACGTTACACTAATCGAGATTATCCTCCCATTGTTTGGGGTTGCATGCACTTAAAACTCACAAGGGCTTTAAGTTTCAGAAGCCCTTGTGAGTTTTAAATATTTAGCTATGGACAACTTAAAAATAGTCTAGATGAAAAGTTTTTCCTATTAAAAAGACAGCAGCGAAACGGGGTTCTGTTCCTCCTTTCTTGTCCCTCAAACACTTTCCTCTCATCTCACGACTAGAGATGAATTCTATCGACCTGTGTCCATGATTAGAAACTAACTGGTTGATAACGTTTCTATTTCTTTGATTTTGTTTTTTAGAACAAAAAAGAATCAAAAACATGTTTGGTAACGCAAATGATTCTGATTTTTTGATTTTGCTCTCGGGAAAAGTTTTGGACCAAAAATTTGGTTCTCAAAAGAACAGAATAAAAAAAAAAAACACAAAGTTTAAGTTCTTTTAAAAAAATAAGCCTATGTAGGCTTTCACGTGAACTTATGAACTTAAAAAAATTAAAATTAGATTTGAAAATTTACTAAAAACTAATTTTTTTAAAAAATAAATTTAAAAATACTCTTTAAAATTTTAAAAAAATTAAAATTTTTAAAAAGGGGAAATTAAAAATATAAAATTAAAAAATTAAAAGAGTAAAAATGGGGGCAATAAAAAAATGTAAAAAAAACTTTAAAATTTTAAAAAAGTTAAAAAAAATTAAAATGGTTTAGAAAAAGATGAAGAATTTGAAAAAAAGAATTATTTCCACCTGATTGTTAGAGAACAAATTTTGTATAGTTACTAAATACGTTCTGATTCTCTAAAAATCATCAAGAAAACAGAATTAGAAAATATGATTTTAATCAGAATCACTATTTTAGATTAGAATCGTTACCAAACATGCCCTAGTTCTCTCAGCGAGCTCAACACCCTAGATACAGAACATTGTTCATGCTCAGGAGCTAATTGGGGAAGTGATAACCAGTTCTCTTGGCGAGCCTATATACAGAATAATTAGTGCTCGGATACTAGAATGCTACTGATTACCGACTCCTCCAACATGAGAATGTAATCAGGAAATATAGACTCATCCTTGATCAACTTCTTAATTTACGTTCTCCATGGTCAGGGGAGTTTTTGAGTCCAGAAATTGCATTATGTAAGTTTCAGGCTTAATGTCAAGAAAAAAGCTCCTATTATATCATAACACCAACCTGCTATCTCCTGGCGCCTCACGACTATTTTTCATAGTTGTGATGGCCGAGTGGTATTTTAAGACAAATGATATATATGAAATGTGTATGAGACTATGTTGTTAGTATTCTACAATACAGATTTCTGGCATTTGTGCTATTGGATCAACGAAGTTGCACGGTCTGTTGGAAAGATTCCTATTTCGCAATTGGCAAATGAGGGGCCAAACCAAAGAAAAAAATGGGGAAGAAAAGATGGAGCGGATTAGATGTTATGGGGGTAAAAGTATAAAAAAAAAAGTCTTAAGCTTATGCAAAAGACTTTGTATCGAATTAGCATCGGTACAATAGATTTAGGACTCTTTAGCCGCTTTCCTCGATGTTATAGAGCTTTAAAGAAATGGAGGCTGTGGTAAATGATGAGCTTCACACGAAACGGCAGGGTTTGATGGGATTCTTTGTTGGAAAAGAGTCGTCTCATGTGAATTTTTCAACTCATACGCAAAGATTGACGTCTGAAAATGACCCTCTCTCTTCACTTTCCTCATAGAGAGAGAGAGAGAGCGTCAGATTTTTGAAGAAATCTAATGCCCAAGTTGTAAGTTTTAGATATTATAAAGAGCCAGCGCAGGGACGCCAACTAGGGTTTGGTTCGTTCTTTAATATTAATCCAGCTACTTCACCTTGAGCTCCATCATCTTATTTTGGAAGGAGTCATCCCAACCCAACTGTGACTGAGATGGTTGTGTATGAGGGAGGTCTTACCTGGGGATGAACCCTAATCTCAAACGTTGACTCGAATCTATTCTCTCCATCCTCTCACGTCTCAGAAAAAGCCTTCCATCGCTCGCTTGTTTGGATTTGCTTCTATAAAACACCCGTTAGTATACCCAAAACCCTCCTTAGAAGAAACCGGATCGCCACCTGAGTTAGCAAAGTTTGACACGTAATTCGCAGGATCAAGAGAAGAAGCGAGAGGAGACCATGATTCTCGACCCGACTTCTCGTAATCTCGCGAACGTTTCGCAGGGGATGCAGATGATTCGAGGCGGTTGTGGTCGAGACGGCCGCGTTCTTGCACCTGATTCGGAATGGGAGCCGCCGGCTTCCGCATTAGAAGCCCACTCGCGCTCTCTGCTTCATAATCTCTCTCTCATCAAGGACAAGGTTCATCAAGTCCGATCACTGGTCATCTGGTCTCAAGGACAAGGTTCGCCCAGTCGAGGCCGGGCCGAGTCAACGTCTCTGGCCTTAGCCAGCATCGTAAGCTTGATCCAAGAAATCATAGGGACTGCAACTTCTATGATGTTCTCTTGCCAACAGATGACTCTTCTCAGTCCCGCCATGCCTTCAGGTACTAATACCGATAACGATAACAACCATCCTCTTGTTCATGAGCCTAGCTCTCTTGATTGGCATAGCGCGAGTAGCTTTGTCGATTACAATGGTAATAACGAGAGCAAACCTTTGGCAAGTACGGCGAAAAATGGCGGGTCGGATCAAGGAATGAGAGAATTGCCTCTAGCGGGTCGCCAGAACAAGGAGATGCCACAAGCCGACCATGCGTCGAGCGGTGCTAGTTGTGATATCGTCGACCTGAATGCCGATGATTTGTTGGCGAAGTACACGCACTATTGCCAAATCTGCGGGAAAGGGTTCAAGCGGGACGCGAACCTGCGAATGCACATGAGAGCTCACGGGGACGAGTACAAAGCCAGCACTGCACTATGCAACCCCGCCAAGAATACCGATAGCATCCACGACAAACCGAGTGGTGATCCAGAGTTTTTGATGGGATTGAGGCCGAAGAAGTACTCGTGTCCACAAGAGGGCTGCCGGTGGAACCGGAAGCACCCCAGGTTCCATCCTCTGAAGTCCATGATTTGTGTCAAGAACCACTACAAGAGGAGCCACTGCCCCAAGTTGTATGTGTGCAAGAAGTGCAACCGGAAGCAGTTCTCGGTGCTGTCCGATCTGAGGACGCACGAGAAGCACTGCGGGGACGTCAAGTGGCAGTGCAACTGCGGGACCACCTTCTCGAGGAAGGACAAGCTCATGGGCCACGTCGCTTTGTTCGTCGGCCACTCACCGGCCTTATCGCTCGACTTGATGAACCCACCAGGACTTGGAGCTCAGCAGAAAGTTGCACCCAACATCGTGCAGTTACATGGTAATATTGCTTATGACAGGCAATTTTTTCCTCATCTTAGCATCGAAAAATCTGGTCTTTTTCCTGGATACGTGGCTGGTTAATTTTGAAACTTAACTAGCTAGAGAGTTTGCTCGAACAAAGTCTCGTTATTTCTACCCCCTATAACTTTGCCGGTTTCTTGGTTATCAGGGGATGAGGTATGGCTGGCGTAGACATGTGGCGGACACGCCTGACCTTGGGCCGCCTGAACATTCTCTGCCGGCAAAAGAAGGATCGGAACCGATGTGACAAATGGTTTATACATGCACAGGATCATCAGACTCTTCTGCGATGATAGAATTTGTTTGGAGTCAGCGGTTTCTGCTGTTTTGGATCATCTCTAGAAGTGAGACCGTTGGGGTCATATATGATCGACCGTTATGCTTTTGTATGTAGATTGCAGGAAACAACTTAAGATTGCTACTTGATGCTTGCTTGAGGGCATGATACATGTTGGATCTTTTGTAATAAGACGAACCCCCTTCACTTCAGTTTCCTTTGGGAAGAGCCACAAACTTCTTATCTACCATATTTGAATTTCAATTTTCTTTGCAGTTCATTCTGCAATCACTTAAACGTTCTATATGCTGAAAATAAAATTATTGCTGTGCGTATGATGTGTTGCCCATCCTAACATGTTTCTAATCTCTACCATCTCTTAAGAATGCAGAGGAGCGTTCGTCGGCAAGTATTTGTTCAGCGGCTGGGTAGATGTAAAATCTCACTACTCTAATGACCATAGGATTATTTTCTCCAAATAATGTAAATATGCATGCATTCCCGTCTTTCATGAATAGAGTTACTTTGATCCCTTTTTCTTTCACGTACATATGTAACGCGCTCATTTATTGTTCTCGTTTTAAATGAAATGAGTGGACTACGATTAGTGGTATGGTATTCTATTTCCAATAAGGAGATGGCTCCACGTGCTGTGATTCATTATTTTGGTTTCGACTTAGTAGTACTACCAAAGTGTTACATAGGGCTAACAAGGCAGATTCCCTTTTCTTTGCCTTTACGAGTTGAACGTTTGTGAATTGAATGGATTACAAGATGAAATCATGAAAAAAAAAATGAAGAATTCAACTAATGACTCGGAACAAAGAAATGGAAGGGCCAGTGGAGAGAAAGAGAGTCATGAAGAGATAAGCTTCACTGTAAAATGCAAATAGAAAAAGGAAGTAAAAAGTTTTTTCGATCGCCTTTTTCCAGCTAGATAGCGAGCTATCGCTAAGGAATGAATGTAGAACAAGGGGACGAGGTGAGGAAAAGATCTTGATACTCTACTTTAGGGGGAGAATCCTTACGGTAGGTCCTCCTATGCATATCAAGAAATATTTTCTTCTGTGATACCTCGACGTGACATGAGCATGAAAGCGTAGATCTGGGAGATTCCAAATGGTCAATCTAGCAGGACGAACATTAGTAGGAGTAGGTGAGGAGGAGGAGCATGAGTTTCCTTTGCTTTCCATCCCTTAGATAGAGAGGGAGGGTAGAGGAAAGAACTGTTGTAATATCTCCGGGGCTATAGTTTTGGCAAGAACTATATCGAAGAATTGTGCTGTATAAAAAAACACGCAATGCTTTTTTTAAAAAAGCTAGGTTATGAATATAAGATGATTTGCGCATGAATATCACATTGGAATTTGGAACTTGTTTCGTCGACGTTTGCATTTTGATATTTCTTTTTTCTTTCAAAATATTTGGGAAAAATTTCAAAAAAAGGCCCCAAATGCCTATCATTTTTTCAAGTAAGAGGGCAGGAATAGATTTATTCAAATAGAGCCTAAAGGCATCATTGTCCAAAAGAAGAGCTGGAAGTAGCTATATTGTTTCATATAAGGGCTTGATCCGCTACTTGATCAAGAGCAGTTTTTTTTTTTTAAATAATTTAAAATAAAACAGGTCATGATCAAATGCCCCTAAATAAATGTGCACTTCAGGTCCTTTTTGAGACTAATACTAGATTAATTCAGGCTTTTATTTAAAATAAGAGCACTTCATACTCTTTTTTTGACACAATGAGGACACTTTAAAAACGGCTTATTGAGAAAATAAAGAGATTTGGGGCCCTTATTTAAAATTTTTCAATATTTGCGGCCATCCAAGTTTAGGCTCTTTATTTACATGAAAGTATTTGAGACCCTTGATAATAGAATTATACCCAAATTTTTGATAATTTTAAAACATTGACCGAAAACTGCTGCGATGACATGGTTTTCGCAACGCTTTAAATCCCCTCTCTCTAACGCGCCGATTTCAAATCAGCCCCGCCAGAAGTAGAGCCGCTCGTCCACGTCAGCGATCCGCGTCCTCGCCCAAAAGCAATCAATCTCACACGCCTCTCCCTCCATAAATACGTTTTCGCTTCTCCTTTAAGACCCATCGCTTTCCTCTCCTTCTCTCTCTCTCTCTCTCTCTCTCTTCTCTCGCGCACACATGTTTTGCGCTCTGCACCTGTATTTTCCATCGCAAGCGCGTCGGCTCAGTCTTCCAATGGTCGCCGAAGGAGAGAAGAAGCCGCCGAGAAGAAGCCGGCCGGAGGACAAGAGGCCGTAGAAAAGGCCCGGCTGAGAAAAGCGGGCGGAGAAGAAGCTCCCCAAGGACGGGGCCGCGACAAGAAGAAGAAGCGGGGGGCGAAGAGGAGCGTCGAGACGTACAAGATCTACATCTTCAAGGTGCTGAAGCAGGTCCCTATCCGGACTCGCAACTGAGCACGGCCATGGGGCATCATGAACGCTTCATCACGAGGCACTCGGAGAACTGCTCGGAGTCGTCGCGTCTTGCGCGCTACAACAAGAAGCCCACCATCACCTCCCGGGAGATCCAGACGGCCGATCCGGCTCGTGCTCCCCCGGCGAGCTGCAAGCACGCCGTGTCGGAGGGCAGCCAAGGCGGTGACCCAGTTTTCACACCAGCGCTTAGAAGCCTTCTTATCCTGGGCAATTCTTATGCGGCGCTCAGGGAGGGGGGGGGGGGGGGGTTTTCTTTTTCTTTCTTTTTTCGGGTGTAAAACATTGGCGGGGATTGCAGAATCGAAAAGTTCCCGTGAAATTGTAACTTTCCACTTTTTGAGAGATGAAAGTGCTGCCTCAATCTTGCTTGTGCTGACATAACATGTTAGTACGCAGTTGTGAAGTCGCCATCAACCATGGCTATTTCATTGGTATATTGGCATTGGGTCTAAATTATCATGATAAATGACTAATGGCTTCTCGATTTCATAAATAGAAAAAAAAATCACTTCATAGGGATGGTTACGGGTTCTTATTTGGAACTTTATATAGTTTGGCAGGGTCATGTTTTTCAAATGGTAGGTCAACCCTTTGTTTGATTTTTATGTAGACCACCAGTGTTGTTTGCCAGCTCTCTTGATGGTTAGAGCGCGAGTTGCTTTGTTGATTAGAACGGTAACAATGAAAGCCAACGTTGGCAAGTATGGCAAAAAATGGTGGGTCAGATGAAGAATTGAGAGAATTGCCTCAAGCGGGTTGCCGGAGCAACGAGAAACCACAGCTCACCGTGCGTTGAACCCCACTAGTTATGAGATCCTCGAGCTGAAATTTGTTGGCGAAGCATACGCCCTATAGCCAAATCTGTGGAGTGGGTTCGAGCGGGAAGCGAGCCTGCGAATGATGCACATGAGAGCTCGCGGGGACGGACGAGTTCAAATCACGCCGCTCTATGCAACCCTGACAAGAATAGCGATAGCAACCGCAACAAGGCGAGCGGTGATCAAGAAGAGTGTTTGATGGAATTGAGGCTGAAGAAGTACTCGTGCCTACAGGAGGGCTGCTGGTGGAACCGAAGTCGACAGCCCAGACCAAGTTCCAACCTTTGAAGTCGCATGATCTGTGTCAAGAGCTACTACGAGAGACCACCTTCTCAAGGAAGGGACAAGCTCATGCCGTGTCGCTTTGTTTTCCGCCACTCGCCGGCCTTACCAGTCTGTCTTGATAAACCCACCAGGACTCGGATTTCAGCAGAAAGTTGCATCTAATGTCATGCAATTAGACGTTATCATTGCATATGAAAGGCAGTTTTGCCCATCTTGGCTTTGAAAAATATCTGGTTTCCCCAGGAATATGTGGCTGTTTAATTTAGGACCTAAATAGTTTAGATAGTTTTCCTGAACAACAGGCTCGTTGTTTCTTCTGCGGCGCTATAATACTTTGCCGGGTTATTAATCATCAGGGGATGGGGTTTGGCTGGTGTAGACAGGTAGCATAGAACGTCTGATCTGGGCATACGAACATTTTCTCTCGGTGAAAGAGGGGTTCGAAGCCGATGCAAATGAACAGTTTATGCATGCACAGGATCATCAGATACACGGTGATTGACGTTCATTCTTCGGCGAGACGGGGAATTGACGCGAAGTTTAGCAGATTTTGCTTCTGAGATTATCTCTAGAAGTGAGACTGTTCATTATCCTTGGTCCGCAGTTTGCAAGAAACATGTAGGATTGCTGCTGGAGATGCTTGAGTTGAGGCGCGATACTTGTTGGATTTCATGTGAATACGTTTGGCTCTCTTTTGGGAAGAGCCGAGGCGCTGCGTAATATCGCATGCATGTGACTAACATACCCGCCACAAGTAATAACCGCTCGTCCACGTCAGCGATCCGCATCTCGCCCAATGCACGCAATCACAATCTCATACCTCTTAACCCATAAATCCCCGTCGCTTCTCCTTCTCTCTCTCTCTCTCTCTCTCTCTCTCTCTCTGCTCTGCCCATCCCTCATCGCAAGCGCGCGCACTCGAGTGTCCCTGGCGCCAAAAGCGAGATAAGAAGCAGGGGTAGGAGCAAGAAGCGGACGAACGCTCCGGCGGAGAAGAAGCTCCGAGGAGGGGCGCGCGACAAGAGGAAGAAACGGTGGAAGAGGAACGTGATACGTACAAGACCTACATCGCAAGTGCTGAATGAGGTCCACCCGGGCATCGGCGCATCTCGCGCAAGGCCATGGCC
>JAGVVM010005399.1:0-32777 GCA_019149425.1 Psidium friedrichsthalianum | reverse complement strand
GTAGTTGGGGGTTGAATATCAAGTATTGCCTTATATGATACGAATCATGTTTTGGATTATTATCCTAATGTCTTTTTTTATTTTGCCTTTTTTATTTGTTATCTTTGAGTGATTTAGGAACTTCAACGTCGATTTTTTATTGACTATGAGTGTCTTACCTCCATGTTTTAATGCACAGATAATAGTCTTCCCCGTAAAGTTTGAGAATACTTCACTGGATCATATGCTGCTGAGCCCCAATATGTCTGCCTGCTATGTTCCATTTGTGGAGATATCCGTTGCCCTAGCTATGGGGTCTTGGGTTTCTAATTTTCATGTAAGAAGTGGGTGGCTTTTGTCCTTCTCGTTGGATTACATACTTTTTGCATAATAATGGTTTGATTTTTTTTTTTCCCATGGTGTTATTCCTGTCTGTATATAATGTCTTTTTGTTCCTTGTTCTTGAATGTGGTGTCTAATTCTTATGCTTGAGTCACTCAGGTCACTGCAATTAATGTCCCTTTCTGCATAGTACCTCTAGATATTTATGGTGACATCTTTATGGAACATGATACAGACATAACATCCAATTGAATTAGCCTTATACAGTGTAGAGTTAAAACTAACCACCAGGGCAAGGGGCCACCATTTTCTTATTAGAATTTTTTTTTTGCCCGGCCAGTTGGTGGGCAGGGCGAAATAGCCTATGGGGCTATTGGGTAGTTTTCTTATGCCAAAAAATTTTTCGGTATTCACATCATTATTGAGTCTAAACTCTTGAATCCGTTTTCATGTTAACCTGCTATATACCTTTGCGCTGTTCATACTAGTTGTTTCATGTGTAGTAGTTGGGCATTTGCTTGCTGGCATTTCCAAAGAAAGTTGTTGGCATTCCTTACGTTATTCCCAACATCACACTTGGAGTTTTGGTGCCATTACTCGGTGAGTGGTTTTTTGACCTCATTAAGATAGTTATTGCCTTATGATATAGGCAATGTTAGTGACAAATACCCTTTCGAAAATGAAATTGATGTGCCGATAAGCATAGTGTTTTTGCATTGGTTTTTGATGTTGCTGAGATGTAACATCCCAAAGAACATCTTCTTGTAGCCAATTTTCTTCTATTGAAATTTCTGCAGTAAAAACAAAGCATCATTACTTCCTGTTGGTCATAAAACATCCTTTTGCAGTCATCATGCTGTCCTAATAGGCTAGTATCGTTAGCCGGTTGTTTTGTAATTGGCTTGTCAATACATTTCAACTGCCAACTATCCCACTTCCCGTGAGACTGCCCTGATGTTAGCTTTACTAGTTAGTGAATGCGCGAACTTTTTGGCACAGCCTTTTTCAACCATATCCGCTGTATACATTATCTGTAATCCTTATAGTATGTTATTTAACATAATCGCAAGCTGGCAAATAGGCTCTGATTGGCTTTCCTGTGATAGATAAATTGTTCTGAACTAGATTTAAAATGTCACTTCATTATAATTGTTTAATATCATTTCAGTTTTCAGCCTTGTTTTAATTGCCATGTCTTCTATGGTAACTTCAGCCTTTTTCGGTATTTTGCATGCACATATTAGTGACCTTCACTGGACATTGCATCCTATATTCCTGGTGTTTAGTTACCTGCATAGGATTTTGTATTTCATTGCGATACAGTTTATTTGAGTCTATAGCATACTTTTAAATGTGTATATCTGGTTAGCATACATGCCTGTTTTTACTTCTTTATTGCTTTTTTTTTTTTCTCACTTGACGCAAAGCTAGGACATCTCTTTTTTGACCAATCTACTTCTAATTTCCTCTTTAATTCTGTTGAATCAGTCAAAGTATCGCATTGAAAAATGCATATCTTGTCACTAGATGTCGCAGTAATCTTCTAGAATGGATTAAAATGCTTTATCTTCAGGTTTCGCAGTTTCAAGTCAATCTTCATGATCGGTACAGTCGCATTTCCCTGGCAGGGCCTTTCTGGTTCTGCACTCTTTCTCAATGTTCATTGTTGGTCTTATCTCTTTCATCGAATCCTGATGCTTCTGAGATTTGGTGCCAGTTCCTCGTATGGTTTTTCAAGGTTTCTTTTGCTTCTGGACTCATCATAGAGCAACTCTTGGTTATGGACGTATGTCTCCCTTCTATTAGCTGTAACTTCTTGGCGATTTGCTGAGACTGTGTTTCTACTCCAAGAGTCTGTGTATGCTGTTGCTTATTAATATGTTCAGGGCAATGCATCTGTTATGTTTCGATTCATCCTCTTGTGATTTGACAGGATGGTAATTGGATTGTGCAACCACTCTGATGCAAATATCCATCCTCTCTTTGTGACACACGCGGTGTTTATCTTCTAGTCATGTGTTGCAGGTGTGGATTGACTACATCAGCCTTCAATATGCTTCCTGTAGGATGCTTAGATGGTGGAAGAGCTGTGCAGGTATATCTGCTTGCTTGGGGCTAGAAAAGTAGGTCAATTAGAGCGAGTTTGTTGGTGAAAGTGATGCTAGCAGTAATGAGAACTAGAAGAACTGATGTATTAGCAGGTCCTTTTTCTTTTATTTAAAAAAAAAGAACTTCAAAAGCATACAGTAATATAACAACCATGTTGAAATGGAGAGGCGGTTAACCTTGGAAATTACTTTAGTAGCATTTGGAACATCACTAAACAGCGAAGACATTGTAACTTTCCTTTTTTTTTAGGTCATAGAAGACTGTAACTTGATAGAGCATATTCCATCTACGTTTTGCAGTGGAAATTAACTGAGAACTGCAGTAGTAGGAGCTTTTGTTTTGGGAAGATCTAATCACTAGTGCAAGAGTGATTATTCTTTCTCGGCTATCTACTAGTCCCTTACCTTTGTCAGCTTCTATAAGTAATTTTGATTCCTCAGTCTCATTAAAGCATATGTCATGAAATGTTAAAGCTGCCAGGTCATATTTTTGCGAGGATTGGATTTCACATGTGCCATGACTAAGATTTTAGAACTCGTGTTGTCTTTCGTTTCTAGTGCATTTCTGGAGATTTTAGTACCCCTTTCAAACTTCCAATCGTGTTATTCGTTTATCCATTCTGGCTTTGACTTCTTCCACTCATGCAGGGTGCTTTTGGTAAAAGTGTTCTGCTAGGATCTGGTCTGACCACTTACACAATGTTGGGATTAGGAGTGGTGAGGCTTTTATTTATGTCGCTTCCTTTGCTAAAAGTATTTGAGCTTTGCTGCTACATCTTTCTGCATTACTAATCACATATGCATCCAAAAGAAGCTAACGCTCTCCCTCGTATGGAAGCTAGAAGGTGGATTTTTTCTGGTTCTGAGTACACATGTAACCTGATATTGCACCATTATTGTTACAGCATATTGCAAAATGATATAGGCCTACTGTCATCATTGTTTCCTAATTTGTTATCAAATCTTGCTTTCCATGCAAAGTTTTGATTGGAGTTTTGCTTTCTTCCAGTTGGGTGGACCTCTGTCACTTCCTTGGGGGCTTTATGTTTTGATATGTCAGGTAAGCACGATCTGCGATTAAAAGGTATCCCTGCAATTTTGAGGCTCAAAAGGTCTGAGTGCCCCTTTTCGGTTATCTTCATCTCTGTACAGAGAACCCCAGAGAAACCATGCTTGAACGATGTATCAGAAGTCGGGACGTGGAGGAAAGCAGTGGTGGTAGCAGCTGTCGTGCTCGTCGTGCTGACGCTCCTCCCGATATGGGATGAGCTGGCAGAAGAGCTAGGCATAGGCCTTGTGACAACATTCTGATGTACGGTGGCGAAACGAAACTGAGAGTACATAGAGCATGTCGGTTCAGCCCTTCAAAGCACAAACCGATGGCAATTTTTGAAACGATAGTCAATAAAAAAGTTCGCTCGATATTTTTTATCATCTCTTAATTTTTGAGCCAATAGCTCTTAAAACTCTCAGTAATATTTCCATCCCCTATTTACTCGATCACTCTACTGGTTTCATAGAATGGGCAAGCGAAAAGAGGGGGTTTCGGGCCTCGATTGACATGATTCATAAAACGATCACTTACGACGTTGGAGTCTCACTAAAGGTGTGCTCGCGGCAGTTTCCGCCGGAAGATTTTGCGAAGGCGATCGATCTTACATTGAAAGCACATCCGTCCGTAAGTTAACATTGCTGGGCGGACGGTACGACCAAAACCTATGAACCACCCTGAGCATCACGCGGCTCCCTCGAAAAGAATATTTGTAAGCAGCCCACCAGACATACCACCGGGAAATCACAAATCACAACACTTGAGTTTGATAATTGGATAGGGGCCGCGCGAACGCAGGCCCCCTCTGCCACAAATTATGACGTAGGCTCAACCACTTGGGCTGACCTTAGGCGGGCGCCCCTCCTAGAGTGCAATGGAGGTCGCCAACCTAGGCCATGGGCCTTCGGGATCGCCCATCGACCCCGTCCAGGTAAGTATGTTACTACTTTCACTTAGCCTCCATTTTATTAGATGCTTTGCCTCTCTTTCTCTGCTCGTTGTTCAGTGTGGGACGGGGAAGTAAAACGAAAAGGGAGAACGAAAAAGGGGAGAATTTGCTGGCCATGATACTAAAAACAAGTCCGGTATTCGCACCACTGACATGGACAAGGATGGCCTGTGTCTGTGAATGAGAAGCAGAACAAGAAACCCACGCACGGTCCATTTTCCTACAAACTCTCTCTTCACCTTCCACGGAAGATTTCGTCCCCGAAAATGGCGGGCACATGGCTCTCCTCCTCCTCCCCCTCCTCGTCCTCGTCCCTGGCGGGTGAGGGAACTGGGGAAGGGGCTCCAGGTTGTGAGAGGACGCTGCGGCCTCCGTGGCTGCAGCGTTGCCAATGCCGAAGTTGCTGGCGCCGGCGAAGCTGCCGATGTTGATGAAGTTGTTGGAGGTGGCAGAGGAGTTGTTGGAGTACTCCGGTTGCGGTATCGGGAGGAGGTAAGGGTGGGCCGGCTGGGGCTGCTGCATCTTCGGGGTCTGGAAGGCATTCGCCACCGCGTATCGGCTGCTCATCAGCTGTGTATGCACCAGCGAGAGCTCAGCTTGCAGGGTCGCCACCTGCAGACGTAGGCATTACTTTTGGGGAGATAACTTCCATTAGTTTGTTCTCTGGTGGTGAAAAAGATTGGGAAAGACAGCGGATGCTATTGGCAATCAATGGGAAACAGTTCAGAGTCAGCTTCAAGAGAGATTCGAACGGTGTGAATCGGTCACCTCATAAGCTGTTGTGAACCCATTTGAGCTGGATTATGTACCGATACTGCTATCGTCCTAGATCCTAGCCAAGCATTTGCCGAGAACTCGATCCCTATTGGCCATCATGGCCCAACAAACTAGGAGGAATTGCCAAGCACTTCATCTAAATCATCCGAAACAAAATTTAGAACCTGGGTTCGAATCCCATTTCCCTCGCTTATATCAGACACTCCTCACCATTTTCTCTTATGTTTTTGCCAGCTTTCCATCAAGGTGCGAAATGTTCGGAGGATAGAGAGTTTTAGCTATCATAGGTGGGTAGATCAATTTTTCATCCGATCGTAACAGTGGGATCGGCGAGCTGTTCTATCTCACTTGAGGAGAACTGAGGACTCTTAAATCCTTTGGAGATACGCTGGATTTGTCCGATGAATACATTCTACACAAAAGGATTATTTGTCTGTGTTAATGTTCCTGGTAGAAAATCTCTATGGAATCAGCCATCAAAGTCAAGCAGATCGAAAAGGGAAAGGTAATTCAAACCCAAAGTTTAACCATCTCCTTATTTGCTATCGGAGTGGCCTTTTTTCTGCATCATTGATTCAGAGGAATTTAACAAGATTCTGCACAAAAGTCAGTGTTTTTGTGAACCTGTTGTTGCAATGCCAGGATGGTCGACACACATCCGTAAACGGGATCTGCCAGCCTCGCCTGAGCTTCATATGAGACCGTCACGACTGCATCCTGCCTCCTGTCGACAGGAATGTGAAGGAGCAGCTTGGACACATTGCTTGCCCCGAACACCTTGTGCACGGCGGCGAATTTAGCCGCCCCCTGATCTGACCCGAAATAGGGCGCGAATATGCATCCGCTGGTGCACTTCCTCCTCAAGAACTTGCACGCCCCGCACGGTGCCCCGTTAGGAGGCGCCACCACCTCCTCAGCCGCCAATTCCCCTGGGGGAACGGCACGCCTGGCTGTGCCATGGCCCCTGCACCGATCATCCGACATGCCATCCCCTTGCATCCCATCCATGCTGAGGTTGGTGCCGATCCTCTCGTTGGCGGTAGTGGGCGAATCAAGAAGGAGAAGGTTGCGGTAGATGTTACTTGATGCGCGATATAAGAGAGAAAAGGGTGGTGGCTAGTGTCCAAATGGAGAAAAAGGAAAAGCAGACGATGGCACGTTGCTCGCGTGAAGCGCCCCGGCAAGGCGAGGCGAGGCGAGTTGAATGAGGTAATAGAGAGAGAGAGAGAGAGAGACGTTATGTTTGGTGAGAGATGGAGAAGAGAGACATGGGAAGAGTCTGGTCAGTGGTGAAGTGATATTAGCAAAAGAGAGTGAGTTCATATTTCACCTTGAGAAAAAAAAAAGGGGAAAGAATTAAATGTGAGATCGAATAATTAATTGGCGAAAATCGGTTGTGTGTGAACAGGAAGAAGATTGTGCTTGTGTTGCTGGAGGGAGGTGCAAGAATTGTGCTTTCCGTGGCGTGTGGAATGCTAGGAAAACTAGGCGTGCATGCATGTCTTACCAAGTACCATGTATAAATGCACAGGGAAGCAACGTTGGATCCACAAAGTTCCTCCTTATGTTCTTGTTTTTTTTTTTTTTGCATTTTACTTAAATATGAACAGAAGATATTAGTATGTTAAGTAATCATGATTTGTCATGCTTTTTAAGCATGTCCACTCAACCGAAACACACTCTGTCTCACTCCTCTGTGTGAACTGACAAGCTGAAATCATGCTTAAGCTCTCATATATACCGACATAATATCAGTGCTTCAATCTAATGGCTGGGGATTTGCAAAGAGAATATCTTTCCCTTTGTAGAATCTAAGTGGCTATGTCCCATCTATGCCTTAGTTATGTATCAGAATCTCAAGCACCAGACACAATGTAATTCTCAGGTGTTCTCAAGCTTTTGGATGCTACCTGCACATAATACGGTAAAAAGGTTTTCTGAATTTCGTCTGTTCCTGTTACTCATTAAAGACACACTTGATAACAGGAAATTTGTGCAGTGAGCTGTTTCAGTTTCAGTTTCATTTTCACCCTAAAGTAGAGTTTCCCATTATTAAAATGTAAAAACAGACACTGAATAGCACAAATATACCAGCCAGATAGCTATGATGCAGTTTTACGCAATCGACTATCCATAACATCGGTGAATGCACATCTATCGAGTACATTCCAATAGAAAATAAAAGGGCAATAGCAGTAAGATTGTGGAAATTCCCAGAGTAACGAGTATAAGAAAAGGTACATTCCGTAGACTATTTGTGCAGCAGTCAAGGACAAGAGCTTCTTCTCTATTTCACAGAGCTCGTAATATACAGGATGCACATTGTCATCCAGTTGCACATGAAATTTACAAAATTGCAAGAAAGGATAACCAAGCAAGGAGAAACTTGAACTAATGTATACTTATCAAACCAAAGAACTAATTATAGTGGAGCACCGGCTGGAAAAATCTCTCTGAGAATAACGTCTTCATTTACTTCTGTTTTCCCGTTTTGCTCTTTGTATTCCCTCAACTGCAAACCAAAATGAGTCACGTTTACCAATTTTAATAGAATGCCTGTACAATGCATGAAGTTTTGAATAATGGTTATTCTATCTTTTCTACAATTTTTTCTGTAAGGCTTCTCTTTTTTTATAGTGATGGTGTTTCCAAAAGTCATAGTAACTAACTATCTCATAAAGGCGTTTGAAAATTTCAAACGCAACCATTTAGAACCATCCAACACCATTCAAATTTTCAAGAAGATATGTTCATCATTTTTGGTCCATTCATTGAAATCAAAATGGGATTATAGATGAGTCAAAAAGGAAAGCAAGTAGGGAATCAGTAGCATTTCAAAATGACTTGCCGTTCTATGGAGGATGGGACAAGAATAAGAACCTCATCGGATGGATAGACGTAGGCCCGGTTCTTGTGAAGGGGACGTTGGAGACCCTTCACTGCTCCGTGAGTCTCCACGCCATGCATCTTGGACCTGAGCAGCAAATTGCAAGTTCCACAGCACGTCTTCAATAGATGGTCTATCTGCGGGTTCCTTGTTCAAACATCTCGCGCAAATTTCCATCATCGTTCTCAATGATTGGTCTGCGCATGCTCTTCGAATCGAAGAATCTACTGAGCTCCTTCTAGTGGTATCATCACCCATCATACTCGATTGTAGCTGCAAATGTTCAACGACGCCATACCCAAATATGAGGAAGAAAAGAACTCTGTCGGTTTGAACCAAATTATTACTGTAACATAGATCAATATTTATGAAGCTAACTGCACGTTCGGTTTTGGTACTCTTTCTATACAAAAATGTGCATGACGGGGAAATCTTAAGTGCTGAAATTGATGGACAGTGAGGACAACTTGCGACATGACCACTTAAACCAATCCTGTAAATTTCAGTTTTCAAACTACTGCAAAATGATATAGCAATAAATGGGTTTAATTTAATCTAGAAACTTGCAAGAGCAAGACCATAAGAATTCTTCATTATCTAATGCAAGAAAATGCAGCTTGTGTAAAGAGCTTGTGATTAAATAGGATGCAAACATTCAAAGCTCCATCCACAAATCTGGTTACTTCGAATAAAATTGAAAAACAGCTTGGTTGTTGATAATAAACTGACAAAACTGGAACTGATCTTACTTGGTCTTTTACAACATCAACTTCACTGTTTGATTTGAATGGCCTTCCTGATATGATCTCTAGCAGGATTACTCCAAAGTCGTAGATATCAGTCTTATCCTGGTGTTTCATCCTGAAATATCATAAACTCAGAAAAAATTAAACCGCAAATGTACTAGAGGTAAATAAGTTGTTCAATAATATTTATTCCAAATGCACCAATTATCATGCAGTTTTAACTCGCATGGTAGAGAGAGAGCAATGGTGTATCAAACAGAGACACCATACCAGTGGAATGCATGTACTTTGGGAAATAAAAGACTGTCCCTTTTGTGCAAACCGTTCTGTTGTTTTACTCGTGAGTTAAGAGTGTCAGATATTTTAAACTCATCATAAAATGACCAAGCACCATAGAACTATCTTATTATTCACCAAAACATTCAAGCTTCATTAAGTCTTGTATGGTCATAACTGGTTGTAATCACTTGGAGCACTAAGAATTTCTTCACCCACCTAGCAATTATTTCCTTGGATTCTCCAGAAGGCATCTTACTACCCTCCTGCAGAAAAAAAAAAAAAAGAATATTTTAGCAGCAAAACTACGATGTGCCTGAACAGAAAAAAGCATAAAGAGCCACAGCGAGTTTCTTTCTGGTACCTTCCCCTCTTCCTCTGCTAACAATGGAAGGCTATAGCTGCTTATTTTGGTAACAAGATTCAGATCAACGAGAATATCAGTCATTTTCAAGTTGTTTGAGTATAAACCGGGCACAATCCCAGTATGTAGAAATTGAATTCCCTTCGCTACCCCAATTGCAGCACCAATCCTTGTGACCAGGTGAGTGATTGCCTAGCACGCCGCCCTGCTAAACATGTCCAAAGTCGTAATCAGTCCGGTACAAGAGAAGTTCCCTACAAAAATAATTTTTCTGCCTAAAAGATTAAATGATGAGAGCAGAAGAACTAATTTTACAGGTATAGCTGGATCAAACAAGACCATTACATTTATGGTCCAACTCAGACATAAAGTGAAATTCAGATTACCCGAGATCCAGCTCCTTAATGGACCATTTAGTACATATTCGAACACAAGAAAGATTCTGCTCACGCTTGAATCATCCCAGTAACACTCGAAGCAGTGTCCAAGAGCACTGACAACATGGGGATGTCTAAGTTTTGAAATTAACTCGATGCGGTGCATGAAGTGCTGAATGCTCTGGCTTTTCTTAACTTTCAGGCATTTGATGGCTACAAGAGACCCATTCTTCAGCTGACCTTTGTACATCTGAACCATTATAAAGAAATGCATGGGATTCTGACATAGAGAATACTAAACACTTTAGGCAATGCTCAGCTGATGAGACAGTAATTAAATGGCGCAAAGACAATGACGAATTACAATCTGAAATGCTTCTTAAATCACTTCTTCCAAAATTTAGAGAAGGAAAATGTTTCAGTTTTATCCACATACACAATGCAAATCTCATGCGACATGAAGTCAATACCACTGATCAGCAGTTGCTGGAAGTAGGTGGAATGTTCGTCTTATGGTCTATGCCGAAATTTATCATGCCAAAAAGGACCACATAGAAGCATACAAAATCAAGAGAATAACAAACGTTGTCACTTAGGCTCCGTTTGTTTCACGGAAAATGACTTCCTGGAAAATGTTTCCGGATTTTTCGGTGTTTGGGAGGCGGAAAATAGGCTAATCCTAGAAAACATTTTCCTCTTATGAAAAAAATCTCTTTGAAAAGTGTGGAAAACGTTTTTCTCATTTTGAAAAGAGGAAATCATTTTCCGCCGGTCACCGCCACCGGTCTCTGGCCGCCGCCGCCGGTCACCGAAGCCCGCTACCGCCGCCGCCGGCCGCCGAAAATCAATTGCTTGACAAACGACAGAAATTGTTTTCCAGTTCATTTTTAAGTATTAGCCAAACACCGGAAAATATTGTTCTTTTCTTGGAAAATGACTTCCTGGGAAATGTTTTCCCCCAGGAGGTCATTTTCCGTGAAACAAACGGAGCCTTAATATAGATTAGATAGCATACCTGGCCATGAGAACCTTCACCCATGAAAGCAGATGTATCAAAGTTGCCAGTGGCCTCTTCAATCTCCTCCAAAGAAAAGGTCCGGTAAGGTGGAAGCCCAAGTGCTCCCAGCTTCATGGTTTGAGATATGTATCCTTCACAAGGGCATAACGAAAAATATCACTCTTTGTGCTTGATACGTGGAACATAGGTTATCACTTGTGAAAATAGATTCTTTGTTCATGATGGTTTTCGTTCTCAATCATTTCAGGCTTGTGCATTGTACAGTTCCTCTCACCCACAGAACGTAAGGCCAACCGAGCTCCATTTGTCAATGATTAACAATTAGAACTTAAAACATCCAGGGGACGCAGACAGTCTCAGATCAGTCCAATTTTTGTTATTTAGCCAGCCAAGTTGAAGTAGGTAATTCTATATCAGGCACAGTAAGATAACTTTTACCGTCACATAGAAGAAATACAGGGCATGCATTGTACAATTCTCTTCCAGTGGAAGGATAATAGACAATCATGCTCTGCTTGTTGAACCTCTAGTAAAGGGCATGCACATGTCTCGGTGACTGCAAGTTGAAGTAGATGATTATTTCCTCTCATGTTTGGCAAGATAAATTTACAGCCACACAGGCAATACTGAAAAAGCTCTTCTGCACTCGCTGGAGAATCACCACCGGTTCAAATAAAAGAATCAAGGATCAGCTGTACAACATTGACTAATGGGATTCTACTTACTTATTTCTGCACAACCATGTTTCCTTTTTATTGGCATAAATTTTTGGAATAGCAAACTATTACTAATGTACTGGGTTGGCAAAAACTAAAACTCTTCTAAAATGCTGGGTCCCCTTGGACATCGCTCCAAGTCAATACATAATATGGGAAGCCAAAGAGGCATACAGATACATTTATTCACTCTTATTTGCACAGATATTCTTTCATGTGCATTTCGAGCACAAGCATAGTGCGATGCAGAGAGAGAGAGAGAGAGAGAGAGAGAGAGCACTCACTGGCGTCAGTGAGCAACTTGGAGGTGTACCCAGAACCAGTCGATGCCTTCTCAGTTATCAGCCTCGTAGGAGGTGATTTATTTGCCTTCCGGGCATTGGCTCTTCTGATAGCCAAAAATATCAGAATGACAAGCAAAATTCCTCCCAAAATGCCCCCTACAATGCCCAAGGCAAGAACTGCTTTAGCCACTTGTCTTTGCTTCTTCTGGCCAGGCACTATGCCAACAGCTAAAGCCTCGTTGCGGCAAAATGAAAGTGGCTGTTGATCTTGATCTTCAGCAGCCAGACAATTCTTAGCATACGAGACATCACACTTCTTGAATCAGACAGACAATCAGGCAAGCTTCCCGTCAAAAGGTTGGATGACAAATCCACAAATGTCAATTCATCATTGCAAGACTGATTTTCGGAAAGCATGCCCGTCAGTTTATTTCCCGCAATATTTAGATAAGTAATAGAGGGGAGAGCTAGCAAAGAGTGCGGGAATGGCCCAATGAAACTATTGAAGGAGATATCTAGATGCTCAAGCTGATAATATGAGCTTAGTTCAGAAGGAATTCCAGATCTGAACTTGTTCTTGCTGAGTATGAGAGCGACCAACCTATTGTCAAGTTTCGGAAATTGACCTTCAAAAGCATTATCTTCCAAGTCAAGAACTTGAAGATTCTCAAACTGCTTAAGTCTGGCACTTCGTCGGATAAATTATTACGTGACAGCGAGAGAACTCTCAGATTCTCCAAATTACTCAAAGCATCAGGCAGAGACCCGTTAAATGAATTTTGTCTCAGACTTAGCACGGTCAAATTCAGGAGCTTAACAGTCCAATCTGGTAGTGGACCAGAGAGCATGTTCTTGTCAAGAATGAGTGTTTGCAAGCTCTTCAAATATGAAAGTTCGTGGGGGAGTGCACCATACAAGAAATTAGAGCTCACATTGAATATCTCAAGTGATGAAAGCCGTGCGATTTTACCAGGCAATGGCCCCCACAAGCCCAGAGAAACTATAGTGAGGACCTTCAAATTAGGAAGCTTTACCAGCGTTGTTATGAAGGAATCCATGGAAAAGTTTTGCGGCAATGCAGGAGCTCCTTTCTCACCTATTATAATAAGCTGTGTCACACTTTTTTCATAGCACACGATGGTGAGAGCTGAATTGGGCTCAGTATTGCAGAAATCTGTGCCATCAGTCCAGCCTCTTAAAACAGGTGGATTGTCCAAAAGATACTGAATTCTCAGAAGGGTCTGGGCCTGGGAAGACTGAATCTGTTCTGTAGGGCGCATTGAGAGAAGATAATGGCAAGAACCAGAAACGCATATCCATTGAATGCTTTTGCCATTGCTCTGACACAGCAGTAGAACACACAAGACATCACAAAGTTCCCTCAAGACAGCAGATGAATATATTGCAGACCGAACACCTGCAGAAATAGCAGGTGGACACTTGAGATTCCCCTGTGGGTTCTACAAAAATTATGAAACTATGTCCTTGTCAATTGCAGAACTTTTGGTCCTCAAGACTAAAATAGAGCTTATCATGGATCTTGTTAAAGAACTGACATAAAATACGATAGCTACCATCAAAATTTTTAAGAAGATTATGGACAATTTTTCCATTGAGAGAGAGAGAGAGTTCTTCTATTTCTTTCATGGTCTGGTTCAATTCAACCAACTTCCAGCAAGCTGAGACCTCTCTTTCAAGTTCTGTAGTTTGCCTAAACCATAAATACCACATCTGCTCGTCCTCAAGCTGTTATTTGTTTCAGATAATACTATACGCTCGAGTGAAAAAAACTCACCTTCATGTTGCCAGTGAACCTGAACTAATCCCTCCAGTTAACTGTAGAGCTCCTTCAATAGCCTTCTGAAACAGCCCCTGAAACAAACTTCAGAAAACACACTAATTTTCAGCAGCAAGCATCAAAATCCCAACACAAACTTCTCCTGCAGAGACCAACTCTTACCCAGCTCATAATTTCACTTGGTTACAGGAGCGAAAAAGGAAAAACAAACAGTAAAAACAGACCCTGAAGTAAAATTCCAAGGGACAAAAAGAAGAAAAAAAACCCATATGGCTTACCAAAATGAGGCCCAGAAAAACAAATGAAATCTCATCCACACAACACACGCTTGTAAGCAGCTTCACTATCCTTTTTCCTTCAAACCAGGGTCATGTGATTCTTCCCCACTGACACGGAGACTTGTGTCTTCTTCAGGGTTTCTCAGTGACACTCTCCCATTGCATTGCTTGATAGCAAGACGACACAGTGACACGGGTCTGTTCAATGGCAATTGAAAGCACCCACAACACAGCACGAGAGGGTGATCTGGAAATCCCACAAACCGACATTTCCGTCACTTCCTTGGAACACCCCTTCAAAAGAAAAAGAAGAAAAAGAAAAAGAGCGTAAACAACCCCTGCTTCCTTTCAACTATTCACGCTATTATTTTGCACTTTCCGTGGTATGTATGTAGAGAGAGAGAAGGGAGATTCTAGCAGGAGATGGCCCTTTATTCCTCTCACTTTCAGAGCAATAACGCATCACTCTCTGTCTCCATCTCTCTCCTTTCTGTACGTGGAGGCAGCCAATTTCAATAGAGCTGCAAATTCTCCGTAGATAAAAGGGAAAAAAAAGCATAAAAAGGAAGAGTTGTTCAAAAATGTAAGAGAACGACAAGGAGGGCGGGGATTGCACAGAAGTTCAGCGTAAGCTTTCGCTTTCGGAGTCTGGTGAGGCTTTGGCTTTCTCTCGTCCCGTCATTGCTGCAGTTCGTGCTATCGAAGTGGACCCTCCACTCAACTTTGGCGCCTCTCTCGCCCTCTCTCTCTCTCACTCTCTTCTCCACAGTGCTACTAACAGTCGATGCTCATTTGAACAAAAGAGACGACGAGGGAATAACTGACGGCTATTACCGCGACTGAAATAGCATGGGGTGTCGGTAACATCAAAAGGAAAAACCTTGAATGACTCAGATTCGGGTTTGTTTTTTGGTTTTGGAAAGAGAGCCACTGGGGCAAAAAAAAAATGTGGCTTTTTTGTTTGGGGGTATGCATGTCATCCGAGTTCACATAGTTTCCATCAGGCGGTGTTCACGGGCGCTGAAGCTCGTTTTGTTATAGTTGCCCCTTGCTTTGCAGCCACCATAGAATTTGTACCGCACTTCTTAATGTTGCCATGCTTCACAACACAAACAAAAAAACCTCGCTCGATGTATAACACATTAATAAATTTCCAGTTCCGCGATCCATCTCTACAATATCGTGTCCTCAGCCGATAATTCACATCATTTATGTGAATTATCAATAAGCTCATTCCCTTTCGAAAAAAATACAGATCTCTTCAAGAGCGTTACTGATTTTAAAAAGAGATATCATAATACACGGTAAGATCTTAATCGAACCAATAATATAAAAAGTCATGATCAATCCAAACGTATCATTTCTTCATCGGAACACCGTCAGAGTCACGAGAAAGGCCAAGTACCACCAAACATTTAGGAAGAGGATGAATTTGTTTAGAATCTTCTTGGGGGAGCTCAAAAGGCCCACTTTCGAAAGCGACGGAATGAAGTAACCATAATTGCACGGAGCCTCCATGGTAGTTGAACAATCTTATTCCCTTTTTCCCAACCCATCATAATTATCAAAACAACGATGCGGACGATAGCTTCTCTAACGAATTGACATGGGAGAAATCATCATAAGATTTAGGGCCGATTCAAAAAGGTTTGCAGATAATGATGATGCGAGTCGAGTTGCGGGATACCACATAAAGCGTCATTGATGAGGGAACGTCATCGGCGGCTCGTGACTAGGCTGAACAATCGTCAATGGGTGTTTTAAAAGACGATAGATGGAAAGCCCGGGGCCTTTTGAATTGTCTAGGATTCGCGTGAGAAAGAACAAATAAGATAAGATCGCAAAAATCGCGTCGTCGACATTTTCAGTTCCAAGTAGCGTTCACGCCTAAGTTCCTTTTTTCAAGTGGATTGACGGTTGCTATCGACGATTGTAATTGGTCGAGGCACCAAGAGGAGCAGCGCCATGCAAGGTAACAGTAAGTCTCCATCTGTCGCAATTGATGGACTCCCTTTCACCTTCTTTCGACTATATATGAGCCGGGGGCCCTATTAACAGCAAGTGTCTTACGAACCTCTTTGTTTAATCACACTTGACAAAAATAAAAAATAATATTGCAACATATTCCATCCCACGTGGCAAGAGTAGCAGTACATGCTTGACGGGTTAACAAGCGCCTGAAGCATTAATGAATACGAACTTCCAACCGTGGGAAATAGCCCTTACAACTTTGCAAACAAACTGTCATTATCGAGGACTTAATATATTCCAACCATGATGCATCCTCCTCCAATGCCGATGCATAACCGGTTGTATCCAGAGTCCTACAAAAGTTTGAAAGATTTTGTTCAGGTAGCAAAATGAGTTTACCAGATTTTTGTTGCATGTAAATGGGTCAAAATGTGTTGAATGTGTTCATTTTGGGTCGGACCCCACCCATTTAACGGGTCAACTATGAAGCAATCCATGCAACTGGAGATTACGAATTGCGGACTCTAACCTAGTTGAACGTGTGTAGTAGTACCCTTGAATAATGGATGTAAGTCGATCAAAACCATGCCTTCTCGATGATATCCGATCGGGCTTATGACAAATTAGGATGACACGCTATCAAAAGTCTTGACCAAGGGATGATTGGTCGCAGGACCACTTGACTTGAGCATACCCGTCCGTGCTGCTCACAAATGCAAGTTTTTTAGACACATTCAAGATTATGCTGGAGAAGCATGGCATACCGGATCTTTTTGATCCATGGGCATGGAAAAGTTTTTGCTAAAGCTCTCTTAATTTCCTTAGCCATTCACGAACCTGATTCTGGAAACCACGATAGTGCGGACTCAAATGCATAAAGAAAATTGTCCAAAAAGTCCTAAACCTATTACGCGGTGACCAATTCAGTCCAAAGCCTTTCAGTTGTGGCAATTTAGCCCGAAATCTTTTGACAACTTGCTAATCCAATCCTATAATCATGAACCTTTTACTAAGAGTGTTCGATGCTAGTTAACGATAAGTAAGGTAATCTTCTTTCCAGAGCATGCCGGATCCCTTAAGATGAGTGACTTCTGAAGGTAATTATGAACGACAGGAGATGGAGGATTGCAATTGAGGCCTCCCGTCCATTTCTCCAAGGTGAAGGCCCTAAATGGCTTACCGCCATGCCGACTTGCTCGAGTTGATTTTGTTGTCTTGCTTACACCAGAAGAAATGGAGCGAGAACTCGAGCTTCTATCCACACGCGGAAATCAGCATCAATGGGCCTATATCGATGCATAGGAACAGTAACTAGGAAAGCAAGTCCACTGACTGTGAGAGCACATTACTCTGTCGAAGCATGTTGAAGCGTTCATGGATTAAGGTGTAGAAACGTGGATCTTCTTTTCTTTTTCAAGGTATTGAGAACTGCAATGACTCAATCAGATTCGGCATGGATTCCAGAGCATAAATAATCCCAAGCACGAGTCTTTGGATCGCTAAAAAAGGGCAAAGCAAGCTCAGGAATCAAGTCCCACCTTGCTTGGCCCCAAGAAAAAAGGAAATCAGAAGGGTGAAATCAAAGAAAACGAGCAGGCAGCAACATGCGAAATGAGAAGAGATTTTAGGGAAAAAGGTAGAACAGATGCGTCGCCATGAAACCATGTTTCTGAATACACGACAGACCCAACGGCTTCGTATTTCAGAGTTTTTTTTTTTGACAGTGCTCACGTGGTCAAGTCATACCTTTTTTGCTCCCTCATATGATAGTCTACCGAAATAGCATATTTCGGTAGGCGAGCCATGCTTCAAACTAGCATATTTCTCAACTTACTCCAACGAGCATTCCATGAATTAGAGGAGGAACTAGAGGCGACATTCAGTGAACATCACGCACCGCATTGTCATATAAAGCGGTGTGTGACAACCAACAACAACACTCAACACATGGCTCTAGCAAATGTTGTGGACCCCATTCTAAAAGAAAGAAGGGAAAAGGTCACACAGATGGTTTCAGGTGAAAATTTGTCCTTGATAGTTGCATGCAACATCAGCTAATAGCATAGTGTTTGTCCCCCCCGCCCATTCTCCTGTCAATTCGGACTAACTCAATTGTCCAACTCTGATGCCACTAGGCATCTGGGATGGCACAGCAGATAAGCAGTTCAATATAAAATTCCCAAACCACGTAGCACCAAAAAGTAAAAGAGAGAGAAGAAAAGACTCCAAGGCCAAGAAAGGCTGGGAGATGAAAATTTTGAAGTGATTCTGACCGAACTTAAATTTCACGATAACCACTCAAAGGCTCCCTTTTCTGGGTCACTATCCTGAATATTTAACAAATATGAAATGCTCATGGATCACACCAAAATCATTGAAAAGAATGACAGCCAAGCAGATTGCAAGCACCTAATTTCTTTTTTTTTTCCCCGTTTCTCTCGGGAATACTTTCCCCCTCACAACTAGCAAATCACTGATAAAACCAAATTTACCTCAACTATACAACTATGAAGCCCAAAGTTTGCAACTGAATCTGAACTGCACAAACTATCCCTCTCAAGAAAAGAAGGGCAAGTACAAGTACACTCATGACAGGAGAAGGATATTACAATAGAAAAAAATTAGGAAAGTCACACTATGACCATCCAAATGTGTAAACCAGATCACCTTGTCCATCTCCAAAAGGCATACAATATGATGACCGTCAAGATCATGCCTACATACTTGATCCATTTGTCAACATGATGCCGCCTCTCAACGAGTTTCAGTACAGAGTTAGAGAGTCCCACTGTGTTAAGAATATCCAATGCTCTTCGTTGAGCTTTCTGGAAAAATAAAAGAACTGCCTGTCACTTCTGAAGATATTATAATAAGAAAACTACAGTCCAAATTTAAAAACAATATTGTGTTTCATTCATGCCTTTAGCATCCATGATCTCCAAAATTATTTTGGGGCCTTTTGGCTACCCGGAATAGCTAGGGGGAACACATAAACAAATTCTTAACGGACAAACATGGGCAGCACAAAATACTCACGTCTTTGACATTTAAGCAATGGAGGTTCAACCTTAGTCATATGTAACTGATTTTCCCTGATCCTACTGTTTTTCATTGTCTCATCAGTCACCAAATGTTCAGTTTGTGACCTCCGAAAGTTAAGTAACATCTCAGAAGAATTCGTCTTCAAGAAGGATTCTCTATTCATCATTTTAATCTAGTCAGTGTACCCAAGAAAAGAAAACCTTATTTATGCATTGTAATAAAAAGTAAGCTTCCAGATACCTTGAGGCGTTCCCTTTGCTCAGAATATTTAGAAAGGATGGCTACTCCAGTAGCATAGGATTCTTCCAACATCCTGGATGAATTACGGGCAGATTGCATTGCTTGTGATTCGTCGTCAAAAATTCTTAAAACATGAGCAGAATCCCCATCCTAGAACAAAAAATCCGTTAGATGTTGAGTAAAGATAGATTCACTGCCACAGAAGACTTCATGTTATACAGTAGATAAAGGATGACATACCGCTCTTCCAAGCAATTCTGCCTTCTCTTTAGCTTCCATCATTCTTTGCTGATTTCTTGAGGAGTACTTGTCTACGCTCACTTTCAATGACTCAGCCTCTTCAGCTACTTGCTCCACCTTTCTGTGCCATTAAGTCACAATAGCAATCAAATCAGAAGCCAATGGGATCGTGAGATGGACGACCATTAACAAAAGCCACAGTTCAGAGTTTCGCAATAATGAGAAAGCTACATTAATAAGAAAATGTTAAAGCACAAGAACTTAAACCAATGGACAACAGAGGTTATCTCAACCTCCAAAAGAAGAAGACAAAAGCGTAAAGGATAAGTATACACCATTGGAACTACTTCCAACGTACATCTGTTTGATTTCCAAGAGCACGAAGAATACAATTCATCCGACTTCACTAACAGATTTTAAATGCTTAAGGTGACACAGCTCCATAGTCTCCCAATAATGGGGATTGCATAATTGCAAAATGATTTGTTCTTCTTTTAGTTAAGTGACCATATATGGTTTGAATAACTAGAAAGGGCAAGCAATGTCGACAAGCAAATCTATAGAATCCTGATCCTCAAAGTTCCATTTTCATTAACTAAAAACCGTGACAAAAATTACAAAGACAACCCGAAAGAAATTTCATGAAAAAAGAGAATTCTCCATTGATCTCCTCAACTACGTCATCGTCCAGTCTAAAGTTATACCAAGGCCCAAAATCAAGGCCGGTGTAGACCTACGAAGCGCAACTAGTCTTCACATATAGTGAAGTTTATCGGTAGAGAGCAATATATGATTGTGCAACATACCGCAATCGCATTAGGAGGACATGAAAGGAAGAAAGTAAAGGTACTTTCCATCACCATGGGATCGCAGAAGAAACTTCAAAGCATTTTGGCATTCAAGAAAATAGACTAAAGATAAAGATGAACTAAGCTGAAACAACCACCACCCTCACGAAAGCCTGACTTGTAATTCAACCATCCTATCAAATACAGCTTCGACATCGAAACAGCCGATATACACACAGAGACAACTGCAAAGAAATTCTTCGTATTTGGTTCAAATGAAAAGCGTAACGCGTCAATCCAAATCCGCACACACGGAAATGAGCTGATAACCGCAGAATCCAACGACAGGAGTCGACCGATTAAAGCTTATGCAGGAGAGGATCGATTACCTCCTCCAGAGATCGCGCTGAGACTTGGCCCCTAGGAAGCGCCAGAGACGCTCCATCTCGATGCAGAGGGACTGAATCTGGACGATGTCTCGCCTGATCGAGGTCGACAGCTCCGGGGAGTCCAATCCACCGGTGGCGGTGGCGGTGGCGGAGCACTCGAGCCTCTCCAGCCGCTCGAGCGCGTCCCTCGTCCGCAGGAGCAGCCTCTTCGCGCTCTGGTATATCTCCGACAACGTCCCTCCGCCACCCGCTCCGTCCATCGCCGCCGTTGGGACGTGATTGCGATTCAGATTTCCCCACAAGTAGAGCGAGAGAGAGAGGAAGTCGAATGAGGCGTGAATTTTAATTTGCTTTTCTTCTTTGCGACGGAAAAATTAGTTGCCGTTTTCGGTTTGCTTCATTCGGGCCTGGCTTCAGGCACGACTATTTTCTTTTTTTAATTTCATTCTTGTATAGGCCCTGAATATACTTTAAATATAAAAATTAATACCACAAAACCTCAAATTGATACGCATATGATAAATTTATCTTAAATTATTTTTTTTATCATGAAAATTTTCAAATTGGTACACATATGACAGATTTACCCCAAATTATTTTTTTGACCTAAAAAAATCTTAAATTGATACACTTGTGATAAATTTTCCCCAAATGATATATTTATGATAAATTTATTATCTGTTAATTTTTGTTAAATTTAACTTTAAATTGCTTAGTTGGATAGTATGTGGCACTTCACGGGTATACCAATTTAGAATTTTTACCCTATACTTATCACAAATTTATCAATTTAAGATTTTTCATGGTACTGATCCAATTTAACAAATGGTAAATTTGTCATAAGTGTAATAGTTGGGGATTTTTCGTGATAAAAAAAATAGTTTAAGAATTTATCAAAAATGTATCAGTTTGGCGTTTTTTATGGTCAAAAAAATAGTTTGAGGTAAATTTATCACGGGTGTATCAATTTGGGGTTTTTCATGATAAAAAAATAGTTTTGGGTAATTTATCACATGTTACTAGTTTGGGATTTTTCGTGATAAAAAAAATAATTTTAGGTGTACCAATTTGAGGTTTTTCTTAATATTAACCTTAAATATAAATATAAATATATATATATATATTTTGACACGCACGAAAAATTTATAAATATAACATCAAATTGTATAGTGCCACGTGGTCCCCGTATCGATTATTATTTGGAACTTGCACAATTGAGAAAGATCTGATCTACAATTAGCATAAATAGCGAGGCTTCATCTTCCTCCAAAGGAAGTAGATTAAGGGGAAAGCTCACCCTCGTCTTGTGCATATGGGCAATAAATAATGGAGGATATTTTGTGAAAAAAAAGGAAATTATATTTCGTGCTAATTAATAAGCTGGAACAACTTTGTAAGTGTAGTCTAGTCTATTTTCGATTTCTAAATCGAAAGGATCCAATTCGAGCAAGTTTCAAATTCAAAAAATGAATATTTGTTGGAATTGCATAGAAATTCAAAAAAGAATTGACCAATTCAAGTCATAATCACATAGATTCAACAAAAGAGATGAGTTTCAAAGATGAAAAGAAAAAATAGCAAAAAGAAAGCATTTCTTCCTCTACAAAGGAAGTAGGAGCCTCTTCCAATTCAAAATTAAACAAATCCAAACTAATTGAATATTTGTATAAAATTTTTTTCAAATTGGTTTTTTTTTTCCAAACGTTTTTGCCTTAATAAAAAAGTTTCATTTCTTTTTTTGAAAGAAATAATATAATTTGAAAATATTTTTTTCCAAAATGATGAATTGAATCGCTTAAAAAAATTCATCGTCTAATATTTATTTTTATATGATTATTTCAATAATTATAAATAATTATTTCAGTTATTTATTGTTTTGAAACGAAGGAGGGTATCGGAAATTCGGATACCTAGCGGAAGATTTTTTTTTTTTTTTGGCGTTATAACGACGGAGAATCTAAATCTGAAATTCCTAACTAATGGGGGAACAATGGTTTGACCCGTTGACTCCTCAGCTGATATTCCTTACTGGAAAGCGACGCTCCCAACCAAAGACGCCACCCCCAACAGTCGCGAGCTCCTGCTGCCTCCTCCTCCTCCTCCCCCCTTCCTCCGGCTCTGCTCCACCGTCTCGCTTTTCCTCGGCCAAAAATGAGGTAAGATCGCTGGTGATCATGCTCTCTTCCTTTGTGTGCTTCGAGAAATCGGCCATGCTCGTCGATGAGACGCTCCTCTATCTACCCGCGCTTGCCTGAGTCACTCGCAGATTGGGGTTGCTTCAGCTTCAGGCGATTGTGTTTGTTTTTTTCTTGTACGGTTTCAGCGGTTCTTGTTCTGCGATGCCTTCTCGTTTCAAAAGTGCATTTCCCGAACCCAAAGTTTTCTAGGTTTTTGCGAGCAGACGGGAAAAGCTGCGACGTGTGTGTGTGGGGGTGTCGACTCTTGGTTTTTCTCTTGTGCGATAAACTGTAACGATGTTGCTAGCGAAAGTTCGGCCTCTTTGGATCACTATATGGTACGAGAGTTCGGTTCCTCCACGTTGTGCAGCTGATGGAGTTGGTTTTTGTAGGCCTCTTTGGCTTTTTAACATCTTATGCAATGAATTTAGAGCTTCCTTTGGCATTTTCATATAATGGTGATTATGCTTCCCAATGCAGTCGCCAACCTGAGGTTCTTTGGGCGCAGAGGTCAGGCAGAGTGTATCTTACCATTTCTTTACCCGATGCAAAGGATGTGTCGGTGAAATGCGAGCAACAGGGTTCATTCAGTTTCTCAGCTGTTGGGGTGCAGGGGGAATCCTTCAGTTTCAGCTTGCAACTATATGGATCAATACTGCCAGAGGTGCGGCTGTATGCCATTTAATGCTTTAGTTTTGTACAGGTTCACATGATATGCATCGGCTTGTGTTGACCTTTTGTCCAATTTCACTTAGTTCAACTCACATTGCACAATGCATAGTCTATGTAAGTTGTCAAGTGTCCTACTTTTGATTTATAACAATCAATATAATCGGCTGGGAGGACATTATACTACTTTGAGAGGGCTATGTACTTGGTAGAAAAGATGGGACTTTGCTTGGACTGCCTTTAGCCCGTGTTTAAGATGTCAACCAATTTTACATTTACTTGCTACTTTTGTTCAAAAGAGCTGACAGTTTGAGCTATGGGGAGCTATCTTGGACACGAGAGGGTAGCTATGCTGATATAATAATTTGAAGTAGTAACGAGTTCCTCGGCTATATTATTATCATAACAGATGGCACAATTGTTACTTATCCATAAAAGAGATACAAACAATCGTTGTCAGGTAGTTTCATACCTACCGGTAATTTCTTCTTTGTCCCTGTGACACTTACTTCAGAGTTGCTCCACCAAAACCATATGCAGATGCTGTGGTCAAGATATACAGATTATATATGAAGTTTTCCTTTTTCAGATATTTTGAGGAGTTCTATTGCCCAGTGGTTCTTTTGGTTGAACCTTCAGCTCTCAAGCTTTGAGTTGTGTTCATATTTTACCAGGGTTGTAAGACGAAAATAGGGCTGAGGAATATATTCTGCACAATCCAGAAAGAGCAGAAAGGTTGGTGGAAAAGATTATTGAAGTCGGAAGAAAAACCTGCACCTTACCTGAAGGTTGACTGGAACAAATGGTGCGATGAGGATGAGGAATCACCTTGTAAGTTCACAATATCTTCCTCCTGTGGTATTCTTGACTCTATTGGCAGCGCCTATGGTGTTTGGAGTTGATTATTTTGTTGCTTGGGAACTATATCCGGAGACTTCTCTGCAATTGAAATGTAGATTTGGAATAAGGGTGATTGTCGAAAGGTCTTATGTGGAATAAGATGCTGTTCTCTGACATACTTGTCTTTATTTGTGTGACATGTTTCTGTTTCATTTCAAGCGTCTGCATTGCATTTGGTTGTCGATGTTGTTCATTCAACCTATTCATTTCTATAGTTGGAGACAAATATTTTAGTGGATTATGGGGTCTTAACTGACCCTGCCGTACCTTGCGATGATTCATTTGTTGATGAGAAAATTTTGTTCCCAAAGAAGAGTAAGCAGAAAGAATTTTGCCTGGCTGCTAACGCTGTTTTCAGTTCCTAATGAGGAGGACAGTTTAAAAAAAAAAGTCGCTTTTCCATGTTCTTAGCTGTGTAAATGTACTGGCACCCACCCCCCTGCACAGATAGGAAAGTTAACTTCATAGAGGATCTGTTGCTGACCATTCGTTTTCACTTCAATAGTTTAGTAAGCTTATTGAAAATTCTGAAAGTTCATTGACCTAATTGAATGTAATTGCCAGGTTGAATACTCATAGTTCATCTCGTTTATTTGAAGTGGAGTATTCTTTACATCCCTTTGACCACAAATATATGCTTAACCGTGGCTTACACAGTGTAATAATCTTTCTTGATGTTTTGAATTCTTTCCTTGTATAAAGGCCTTATATCACTGCTTTCTGGCACATGTAAATGCCTTAGAAAGCCTTGTGCTTAACTGTATAGTATTGGTCTTTCCTTCGCGAGTATATCTCAATTGAGATTAAGAATATGGATGACTTGGCTTTAGGTTCCATGTAAATGTTTGTATCGTCTAGAATGGCTTTACTCCACACCTCAGGAGCTAGACTTGATATTACGTACTTTCGGGCCTTTAAGGTCCTTCTGCTCACGAATTAAAGATTGCATGTTGCATCCATGAGATGTTTTGATTATTTAGTGGATGTTTCACTCATCTGAACTCTTTTTTTTTTTTTGGCAGCTGATTTAGGATCCGATGGCAATGATGCTACGGTAATTTGATGGACTCTTACATTGTCTCTTCCCAAATATATTTCATAGAATAGACAAACTTATCATGTCATTTGTTCCATTGCAGTATGGAGGTGAGGATGATGAAAGCAGTGATGATGGAGGAATGCTCTGTGAGTTGAACAGAACTTTGTTCTATTAAAATGTTGTTCATTAATTACTGAAAGATGTTATTGGTTGCATATCGTGTTTTTGTTGAAAAAAATTCTTTGTTTTTTCCACTTCACAAAATCCATAGGCATTTGAATTTAGAGCAATGCTAGAGGTGTTGAAACCAGTCTATTGAGATTGGTTTATTTAGTAACGTGATACTCTATAAGTGGTAATATAATTTTAGAGTGCCAACTTGTCCAACAAGTTATGCCACATCACTTAGTAGACGAGTCTTAGTATGTTTGTATAATTGTTTGTTTTAAATGTTCTTTCTCTTTGCAGTGATGGTTAGCTTCTCTCTGCTTCTTTGAGCTTTATCAAACAGTGGAAAATTGAGTCTTTTGTCTAGTTGAGAAACTTGTTTGCTTTTTAGTCAAATATGTGGGTTCATATATACCTACTTAGATGAGAAAATTATCCCAAATTAAGACTATTGTATGGCGGCCAATTCAATCTTAAACTTTTTAATTGTGTCAAGTTAGTTCTTAACTTTCGATAATTTGCCAATTCAGTCATAAACCTTTCAATGATGCCAATTTAGTTCTAAAACATTTTGAAAATTTGTGAATTTAGTCCTAAACCTTATAGTGATTACCAGTTAATCCTTTCAACTAATTTCAGCTAGAAATCACTGAAGTAGACAACTTTCAATTTTTTTTAAAAAAAAATCTTTTTTTATTGATTTTTTACTTTTCTTTTTATTTATTTTATTTATTTTTCTTCTTCTTCTTTTTTTCCCCTTTTATGCCGGCCGGTAATCACCACTGGCCACTTGGCTGGAGCCCACAATCGCCGGCCTTAGGATGAGGACCGCAAAGCCATTGCTGGCTGCGACTTTCCTCGTCATGTCTTGGCAAGGGTTCACGAGCCCTCGTTGTCACCGGCAAGGGCACCATGGCCTTCACCTAGGCCCTTGCCGAGCACAGCAAGGGTGGGCAAGGGCCGTGAGGGCCTAGGCAATGCCCCAGCCCTCGCCGGCCACGGCAAGGGCGAGCAAGGCCAGCAATGCCCTCACTGTGGCCCACAACACCCTTGCCCAAGGGCCAGGGGTCCCTAGTCCTCACCCAGTGACCGATGACATTGGTGGGTCTGCAGGTCCTATGAAGAGAAGAAAGAAAAGGAAAGGAAAAATCAACAAAGAATTTGCAAAATTCTATTAAAAAAAAATAATAGATTTGTCTACGTTCGTAAATAGCCATAAGGACTACATAAGTAGTTCATTAAAAGGTTGATGACTAAATTGGCAAATCCTCAAATGATTTAGGACTAAATTGGCAAGTTGTCAAAAGTTTTAGGACTAAACTAGCACTATTGAAAAGTTTATGACTAAATTAGCTGCCGTATAATAGGTTTAGGACTTTTTGGATAATTTTCCCGAAATTACTTGTGTCTGAATAAGCTCATCCTTCTCTATCATTGGAAAAAGGAAAGAACCTGTATTGTGACCTTCGCTATTACTGTTGTTGGTCAATGATGGCCTTTCCTTTAGCCTTGATTGCTACTGCCGGTTCACCTTGTAAAGAGGTTGAAATTATTCATTTCTAATCTTGCACCCTGTTTTGCAGATCTTCCTGACTTGGAGAAGGCTAGAGGGAATTAGTAAAAGAAGCAGCACGAGAAGTACATCTCCGGTATGCACTGTTTGGTGCACTTGAGGAGGTTAAGCGTATGATAGGAAGCACCAGTAGAACTCATGGATGCTTGCAGGTTAGCCCATCAGGTTGTCTACAGTCTCAGCCAATCTAGATCATTATTATCGACTTCGTTTTGCATGTGAGAACTTGAGTATTCATCCGGCCGCTATTAAATGAGGTCCTGCCGCTCTGGTCGCTTTGGCGCATTTTGTCTCCGGCCCGGATCAACAATCCGTTGATGTGTGCCGACTTTGCTGCTAACAAGTAACTAGTACATAAACTCGACCTGACTTGATACTCTAGTTGCCCTATGCCATCATCCACCAGGATGAAACTTCTTTGGCTAATGGAAATTTTCTCTGGACCTACTCAGCTGGTTTGGCCAGGAACACAAAAGCAATAAATGAACTGGTGTTTGATCGAATGCTCGTTTCCTTTGCCGTATACCCCTGTCCTCCACCAGATGCGGTGAGCGAAGTAGCATTAAGATCACGTAAATCAAATTCCGTGAGCACGTGTGTGGATTAATTTCTATTTTTCACCTTTTGCTCAATTAAGGGTGCGATGGGATAGACATCGAGTCTTTATTTTATCGCTTGATCTGAATTTCAAAGTTGGATGTGCCGACTTTTTCCTAACACGTGATATTGGAAACCGTCACGACATGTGAATTTTGACTTGTGAATTCACGATATACAGACTTTTGAATTTGCTGTAGTTAGACAAATGTGGAAAAAAAACCTTTCCAAACAAAAAAAAAAACAAATGTGTCATAAATCTTGTGGTGGACGCATTTTGAGTCTTATTTAGATTTTGCCCGTATGTGCTTTAAGCTTGTGGCTCTCGTGAGTGCCTGAGCGGGCCACCATTATTGGACTTTGCTTTTGGATTCGCTCCTCTCATATGTTCGAGTGCCTACTTTTCGTGCACCTATCGGTAACCCACCGTCAATTTATGGAGACAAGTAAAAGAAAACAGGAATCAATCTCTCTGACTTTTTGTATACCCTAAACTACAATTAAAGAGGATAAGGAACATTTAAAAATGACTTATTTTTTTTGTCGGAATTTTTTTTTACTTTAATTATTTAATATTTGCAATTTCAATTTATATTTTGAGAATCATGCTCACGAGTGCCTCGACTTGAGAACATTCTAATAAAATTCATTTATTGAGTATCGGATATTTTCAATATTCTTTAGAGTTTGACGCACTCACCTTTTAATTTTTCAATGTTTTCTTACCTTTGTCGTATTTTCCTGATTTTATATATATATATATATATATATCTGTGTGTATAGAGAACGAGGGTTACCAAAATAAATAATAGAAAATTGATTTGGTTCCACGACACCGGATACGAAAATCTTCCTCTAAACTGTGGAAAAATATTGGGTGGTCCCGGCCCAATGCACCTCGGCCAATAAAAAGAGGACACGTGTCCTATGCACCTCTACTCTATCGTGTTTCGCACTCCATTTTTTATGTGTCCCTCTCCTCTTTATCAAGAGAGGACAGGTGGGCCGGGGTGCATTGATTCCGGCCCACCCAATATTTCCTCCTAAACTGTCGGCAACCCTGCAAAGCTTAAAGCTGACGCGCTCTGTTTTGACCGACTGCCCCATAAAGTGGAAGGGATAGAGATGGAGACAATATCATCACAAGTGTCAGACGCGCGTGAACGTTGTCTAGCTCCCACTCATTTCGTCCAATAAAAAGAAATCGGAAATGTATACATTAATCTTGAATCAAATATCTAGATATCCCGTGTATACCGCGAAAAATCATAAATTAATATATTTATGATAAATTTACATCAAATTTTTTTAATCACGAAAAATATCAAATTAATATATTTGTAATAAATTTACCTTAAATTATTTTTTTGAAAAATCTCAAATTGGTATATTTGTAACAAATTTACTCTAAATTAATTTTTTTACCACGAATAATCCTAAATTATTATACTTGTGATAAATTTACCATTCGTTAAATTGAATTAATATTACAAGAACCTTGAATTGATACATTTATAATAAATAAATGATAAAAATCTCAAATTGGTACATTCATAAACTGCCACATGCTATACAACTCAGCAATTTAACATTAAATTTAATAAATATTAACGAATAGTAAATTTGTTACAAATATACCAGTTTGGTATAAATTTGTATAGGGATAAATTTGTAATAAATGTACTATTTCAATTTTTTGTGGTAAAAAAAATAATTTGGGATAGAATTATCACATGTGTATTAATTAAAAATTTTATGTGATATTAAACTCGTAAGATATTTAATGCGAACGTAGCGACGGTCTCATGGCATGCCCAACTAGCGCCCTCCTCAGGAATCAAATTTGCTCATGATAAAATATATTAAATAAAAATATTTCTGAGACACTCGTTAATGTGACTGTAGCGCGAAAAACACGCTTGGTTTATAATGATCGTGGAGCGAAAGAAGGTACGATGTCTAACAAGTCGACGCCCTAGGATAGGCCTCTACATTTTTCCAACGGACCATTCTTTAGGTGGATTTGGTTTAGCATTCTCAAGGGATTTTTAGCCCCGAAAGCCCCTTGGAAAAATTTTGAATCAAAAGGTTCGGTTTAAGCCAACATTTGGGCAAATATTGGCCTTGAAAAAACCAATAACTCAATGTTAGTAGGGATCAGCATTTGCCCAAATGTTAAAATTTTTTTGTCTAGAACTATCTCCACAAATTTCCTAAATTTTTATATTGCTCTTCTTCAATTATTGTTCATCTTCTTTGAAATTGAGGAGGTAGATTTGGTCAGCGATGGTCTAACAAGAAGACGGAAACACATCGGCGAGGGGCCAACTGCTTAAGCAAGGGCCGCCTAGGTCTCACGCAACGTTGCGGGGGGCGCCTGGGTCGTGCAACCTCAGGAGGCAATGCTTGGGTCGCTCAAATCCAAGCGTCGCCTAACCTCAGGCAGCTCTTGCCTAGGCTGGATGACTCTGGCGGGAGCAGCCCAGGGTCAAGCTACCTTAGATAAAGGTCGCCAGCGTTAGATCTAGCTTGTCGATGGTCTGAAACCTTCACCAGTCTAGCGAAGGATTCATTAATTTTTTTAATAAAAAGGTAAAATATTACATCCAAAGCCCATTTGCAAAGCTATTTTTGACGAACATTATTTCATCTAAAGCCCATTTTCAAATGAGCTTTTACCAAACACAATTATCATTTTTTCAAGCCCTTTTGTCAAAGACATTTGCATTTCTTCAAAGTCTATTTAAAATATTGAACCAAATCTACCCTTTGTGTGGAGCATCGCACGCCACAAAATCCTCGAAACTTCTTTCGGTAATATATTAAATCAACTGACCACAGATTTACGTCAACTAAAATTCCCCGAAGAAAATTTTCAGGCCTTTTTTTCTAAAGTAGAATATGATACTTATCGAGAATCTACATCCTTTCCATAACTACACGCCGCGTACGCGCGTAGACAATTGGTGGGACGAGGCTCGTGATATCTCCTCCACGTCGTCGTCTTCTTCCTCCAACTACGCCTATAAATTGGGGAGCCAACCCCAGACCAAACCAGAGTCAGATCCCATAGTTTTTACTCATCGGATCGAACCGTATAGACTGAGAAGAAGAGAGAGAATGGCGGGAATCATGCACAAGATCGAAGAGACCCTCCACATGGGAGGAGGCCACAAGGAAGGGGAGCACAAGAAGGAGGAGCACAAGGGCGAGCACAAGGGGGAGCACAAGGAAGGCCACTCCGACAAGATGAAGGACCAGATCCACGGCCATGGCAGCGACCACCACGACAAGGAGGGTCACGAGAAGAAGGACAAGAAGAAGAAGAAGGACAAGAAGGACAAGAAGCACGAGCACGGCCACGACAGCAGCAGCAGCGACAGCGACTGAGCACCCCCGATTCGCAGTCAGGTGACGTTATATGTCATGTCCGGACCGATCGCTGTTCTCTTTTGTGTTTTGCCTTTAGAGTTTATCAGATCTGAGGGTGTGTTCGGTGTCGCAGGCGAACGGCGGCGGATCGGAGCGTGCCGGCCGACTTTCATCCTTCTTATCTACTTCATATAATATTAGCCGGAAAAAAAAAATTTGCTGCTTTGTTTAGTCTGATGACGTGCTGCTGGACGTGCCACCTATGTAAACTAACGTGTTTGCCGAAATAATATATTTTCATTTCGAATTTTCGTATCGGATGCCTCCGACATCGTGCGGACCGAGTTCGTCCAAATCGTTGATGGCATGAATTCCAGGACAAGATCTCGCATCAACGTGTGACGCGATAAGACGAAAGAAATTCCCTCTGATGTAGAGACGACTAGTGGCTCTGTAGTCCTTTTGAGATTGATGTGCACCTTAGCAATGGCCCACGGGCCGCGTTGGCCCAAGCACGGTACAGCCCGAAGCGATTGGGCCAGTACTGGGCCGGGCCTGTTAGGAAAAAAAGGTGGCGTCTTGAGACTGCGTTTGGTCGGCTCTCCCGTTTTCGTGAAATTATATCTTGAAAGAAGATCCTGAATAAACACGTGTATTTTGAATCCTGCACTACTTGTTTGTGATGATGACGGAGCATCGTGACTGAAGAAATCAATCTCCTCCCACAAAGTAAAGAGATAGAATATATTTCAAGACAAAATTAGTAGCGGTTTGCCTTCCACTCGGCACACTTTACACTCTTTTTTTTAAAGGGCCACAAACGAGACTCGAATCCATCAAGTAATCGTCGGAATTTTTCACAATTTGTAGAGACTGGCGCTCCCGCTAACAAGAAGCTCAGAAGGCGACCCTGCAAGCGCAGGCACCTCACAACCCTACGGTTCTTGACACCGTTGCGATGCTCGGCGGTGTTCCCGCCCGATACGTTCGGATGGTGGCGACATCGGATTCGGTGTTTACTTCTCCATGGCGAGGTTGGATTCGGTGTTCCCTAGAAATTACTTTGTTTTTGATGTTTAACTAACCCGTCTATCTAACGAAAAATAAAAACTAACTCATCTAGTCTCAAATCTCAATGCGGTCCGAGCCACCACACTGCGCCTGTATTGGGTCCTGACGTCAACTTCTCTTATGCTTCTCACAAAGGCCGTCACCGAGTACAAGGAGGCTAAGGATTGTGTGGGAAGCGAGCGATTTCAAGTTTCACATGAAATCTACGTGTCAGAATAGATTTCTTATTTTTTGGAATCTAAAACCTAACCTGCGTACCCTGAAACCTAACATATCACAAGTTTCAAAGTTGATTTCAAGTTTACCCAGGTTAATTCCATCTGTATTCTTAAGTAAATGATTACAGTACCTTTAATGACTAGCAGCGACAATCCATTCACCACAATTCATATTTAAACACACAAATGAAAATAAAACATTACAAAAATAAGCCTGACTGGTCAAAAGGAAGCTCATACTAGTGGTTCTAACTTATACTTATCATCGGACGTTATGGAACAACACATGATCGTACAAAGACAAAAAAAAAAAAAAAACTTAAAACCTGAAACCTGCCTATTAGAATATCTTCTTCAATTTTTGAAACTTAGA
>JAGVVM010005398.1:0-23286 GCA_019149425.1 Psidium friedrichsthalianum | reverse complement strand
GGCAGAATTTAGCAGGTTGTAACGATCACCATTTCTCACAAAAGCATCCGCAATTGGTTTGAGAAGATTGTTTCTAACTATGTGGCTTATGATATGCTCATCCTGCAGATCAGAAATATATCACCAAGTTGACACACTAGAACACATAAGAAATGTCATGACTCATTAGGGGTTCATCGATTATCTATCTTCAGATTCAACTTTAAAACTTCCATCCACTATCCAAGTGCTTTCATTGATACAATGCAAGGCCTGCCTCATGCTCAAACTTATAGATCTAAGAAGAAATCATGGCACTACTCATCTATCGCTGCATCCTACCACATAAATTAACATCGACATGGGCAAAAACAAAGAACCACCTACATGACGGGAGAGGATAGTACGAAAAAAGCGGACAGCGGCAACTACAAGGTACTTTTCTCTTCTTTGCATCAGCAACAAAACCTTATCTGCCACATTATTAAGAAGGAAGTTACTTCTGCAACCAGAGAAGAGAGGACAAAATTAGCACTCAAGTCTAATTCATTGGAGTGTTAAAATTATATGTGACTAACATACTAGATTACTAAATTATCAAAATGGCAAGGGTGTATAATAAGTACTTTATCCTATATGGATGGTGCAGAACGCAAAAGCACAGCAATTCACATATGTTTGACAGTATTTCAGGCTTCGTTCTCTGCTGACTTTTGACTCTTCCAGAACCCATTTCTTTTCTCAATGATTGAGATGTGACAGAGGGGCAAGATGCTACAATGACATCAATTAACTGGCCCAGATGCTTCTCATAGAAAATCTCGATCACACCATCCCTCTGCAGAAAGAATAAACAAGATCAGTCCAGGTTCAGAGAAACAAAAATTTTTCAAAGAGCTGTCACCATGCAAAAATTGAACAGCCTATAATTGAACACGCAATACGCGCGCGCGTGCGCGGATGAAGTAGAATGACAGGAGAATGGAGTAGTGCATCATACATATTTATCACCTTTGAGTAGTCCAATCGAGTGACACAGAAAAAACAAGACCCAATGGTTCAATTCATGGGACAAGCCTTGATGGCAAAATCTTGACTAGCTAGAAGATCGGATATACAAAACTCCATCCAAATGATGTCGTTGATGCCTCAAATAGTTTAAGATGATTGTTCAGGCACAGAATAATCTTGCAGCTTCATTTTCAGATCTATCGGCTTACAGGGTGAAGTTTGAACATGGTTTATCTACCCTGTTCAGCTAAATATCTTAATGGGAAAATAGCATTTCTAGAATCACCCATTATAAGTCCGAGAATGTGAATCCTCTCCTAAACAGCTTAAGAGCTGTTGGTGTTCAATTCTATACTTGTATTTGTGGTTCTTTGGTTCAGTTTATAGATTCAAAATTTTGACAGGAGCAGCTTTGACATTGTTGCCTTATGCTATTAATTCTGGAGGGAGTTTGGGGTTAAAGTTGGTCAATTCAGCCAACAATGTGCTTTTAGTTCGTCGATTGGATTACATTAGATTAGACATGTTGTGCATTTTCATTCAAATGGACCACTGAAAAAGGATTTTCTACTCTCTGAAATTTTTTAACAGCAATTCACCAGCAAAATTTATTTGAACCTTCTCTAGTTTTCCACTGATGAAGCTCATAATCAATTGACCATATGGCAAAAGATGCAAAGTACAGTGATTCACAAAAAATCCAGTCAAAAGTTGGCATATATTCCTCACTGATGATATAAAGATCAACCTAAGGAAACACAACAGCTGATGAGATAAAACCTCATAGAAGATGTAGTTATTAAATTGAGAGGACAATTAGCAAGGGACCTAGAAAGAACAACCAGAAGGCAAAACAGAAACCCAGAATTCCTAAAAAATCCAACCACCATGATAAACTATGAAAATAAAAATCAGATGAGGGAAGTGTATGGGTTAAGCAGAACCTGTCCTGATAGAGTGTATGAGTCCAGCAAACTTCGAAGAATTTCAAGAAACTGGCAATGCATGTCATCACCAAAATCTGTAACCATTCCTTTAACCTACAAGTCACAAGCTATATTTTAGCAGGATCACCATAATTGTTTACTCTTAATACAGAACCGACTGCGAAAATCGAACTCAACATCCATATATTTGAGCCAAGAGTAAGGTTTGTCTCACTTTTCGCTTCTCAAATTTACCCTTGCATTATCCACTATCTTTTAAAGGAAGTATCTCCTTTTTATGACTTTAATATATTGGCTCATCAAAAACTTTTCAATGGCTAAAATCATACAAGCGTCAAAAACAGAAAGCTACCAATCACTTTTTAATTGAAAAACCACCCGTTACCTAAAAAAAGAAAGGCCATTCAATTCATTTGCGAAATGCTTGCAGCGCGTTGGTTCTAGTGTTAGCGATCGTAGAAAAAGCATTGCACTAGAACAGTACCAAGCGTACTCTGTTTTGCAACTATTACAGATCGATCTTCAACCTACTTTGATATTTCAGGTTGAATAACTTCGGAAACATTTCCAAGAATATCATCTCATGCGGTGCATTAACATATCCTCATGAAAGCCATACCAGAAGTCCCAAAAGCAAAGCTCCTTCTGGGCGTACAACATACGAACGCAAAAGATTTGGGTCTTGATTCATAAAAAGAATAATAATATCTGTCCTGCATCCACCGAAATGGCACATAATTAGGATGACACCTTCAATAGTGCATTTATCTTCTGTTTGCCACCTCTTTCTTTTGTCGTGCGTGCATATTTATCTATGTGAGTGACAGGTGGAGTTACATCTAAGAGTATTTACCCAGTTAGTATAAGCCTATTGTCCTCACTCTGCAAAGCATCAGCGATGATGTCAAAAATGCCCTCGTTCACAAGATCCCTACAAAATACAAGTCTCGTCAAGATATAGGTGGTGCAACAACAAGGATAAATCAAGGATCTCTACTGGATAAATCTGGCAGTTAAAAAATAATGCATGAACCACCGTATTCTCACAAATCAAGAATGGAAACTAAATAAAAAGTATCTTCAAAAAAAAAAAAACATTCCTGAATAAACTGGTACCTGAAAAGCCGGAGCTGCTGGACCATTTGTAAGCTCTTGCTTAAACTACAAAAGTCGTGCAAGAAATACACCTACATCAAGAGAGTAATAACAACATTAACATAGGGGAACCAGATCTAGAAGAGAATGGAAAGACTTAGACGAGTTATTTTGTTTGGTCATCACATTCAAGCAACTCCCATTATTGTAGGAATCTAACATATGCAAGAAAAAGTTCTGTATTGCAAAAACAACTACAGAGGGACGAAATGTTTGAGAACTACACACAAAAAAAGTCATCTGATATAAATCTTTCTCACAAAAAACAGATCCATGACAACAAAAAACCACCCCAAACGGCACTTAATCTAAATCAGATGCTCTATTTAATTGGTGTGTAAAAGCCAGATCATTAAAATCAACATTTCAAGCCCTAATTTATAAAATAACCTCAAAGTTGCCAGATGAAAATGTAAATATGTTTCCATCAGTCAACAAGTACCATACAACCGGATACAAGTAATCTCTCACTTCACATGCAACATGGTCTGATGGTCCTATGTGCATCCTGCACGTTCCAAGTCATACTAGTAAAGCTCATGTGCTGCTGCGGAGCGAAGACAAAAATAATCTAATTTCTTGTCGGCCCACCATACCCAAATTTTTAAAGATAAGAGAAAGAGGTCAACGATCATAGACATATCAAATTCGAGGTGAGCTCCCTTCAAAGAGCAAATACTTCGAGCAAAGTTTCATACACGCCTTTTCCACATGATTAATTGTAATGGTAATATTTAAATTCAACTAAAAAGTGGATAGAGTCGAACCATTTGGAAGAAGCATGTTTCATGATAACATGACATTACTTTTTATACACTTCCATATGAAAATCAAAGAAATTCATCTGTCTTGCAGCAACCAACTTCAGAATAGGATACTGATCATTTAAGAGAGCTAATGGTATTGGTAATCATCATACTATAGAAAAGCATGAGTTCATGATCAGGCAATAAAGTTATTCTCCATGTAATCATAAAAAATATGTCCTACTAGGAAAGACTTATCTTATTAATTAATGCAGGCAAAAACTCCGCCACTCTTTTAAGTAATAGCAGCCGAAAAAATGATCAGTCAGAATCTTTTCCATAAATAAACAAATAACCCAGCGAAAAAAAAAAATTTAAAAAGGAGACAAACAATAGGAAAAGGGCAAATTAGAGCAACAGCAGAAATGCACACTAATATCCCCAGGGAGATACCAAAGCCTTCCTGTTGTTTTCTTTCAACAACTAGTGATTTCTTAAGTCCAGCCTAACATACACATTCATATTCCTTTAATCATTCCACAGACTGGAGCATCCAACTCCAACCTCATGATAAACTTGCACTCTACTGTACAGTTTATCTGATCTTGTCAAAATCATTCAATAAATTACAATCACAATTAAAGCCATGCAATTCAACAACGAATTGCTATAACCCAAGACATTTAAAAGTTGTGCAAGTACAATCAATAAGAACCGAATCTCTCAAGCAAATACCATGAAAAGTTCAGGTTTACATTAAAAATCTGCCAAAAAAATGCGTCATTCAAATCTCAGATTTTGATGCCAAAAATGAAAATTGAAGACCAATAAATAATGTTAGCGATATAATTACCAAATTTTCTTCGACTCTGAAGGGGTTATCGAAGATTTTAACCTGCAAACAGTTCCTGAATAAAGGTATTGTCATCCTTTAACAAAGAAACAACCTACAAGAGAGAAGATAAATCAATACAGAAATATCCTGACAAACTTAAAAGACGTCTTTCTTATACTTACAATGGCATTATTTGCATGGATGATGGAATTGAGATTTGCAATAATTGTGTCATCCAACATTCTAGCCAAAACAACATCCTAAGGAAGACGATTCAATGTCAGAAAAGGATCCACAAAAGGAATCCAGTTAAAAAGAAGTTGACATCGAAACACACCTTCAAGTAACCAACTCTATATGTTTGGTGTATCTTCGAAAGGACAAGTCGATCTCTAATTGAATTGCCTAAACAAGGAAAATAGCCTATTAAGCAGAATTTTCCATATGGATCAGCAAACTTACACATATCATGCCACTACCAGATAAAATGTCTCACCTCCTTGAATACAACATGTTCTTTCAAAAAATTGCGATGCTGTTGGACATGAGGAACCTCAGGATCATCTGCAAACAAATACAGAACATCATAGTCGTCCCATGATATTAGCTAGAAAAAGGAAAAGAAAAAGAAATGGTCTACGATAAAATGAACAGCACATTCCACATATACATTTAACAAGACAATTTTTTAAAACAGTAAGAAGTTGATTCAATAACAACTAAGGAAGCAGCAGGATCAAACAGTTTTAATTTTGGCTAGTTAAGGTCATAACAGTCCAGTACCTTCTCCGGTATGATCAAAATATTCTCCTTTCTTTTCTCCACTTCCTAATGATGACTATTTAAAATAATTTTGACATTTCGAGAATCATAGTGTGGATGGCACTTCAAAGTGCCTCGCATAGGTCCAGGGATGCTAATGGAGTAATTGTATAAATAACTCCAATAACATTATATGTCCATATAAGTGTCAACCCACTGTGACAGATGTCTAATAATTCTATGAAAGTGTTTGACGGATTTTCTCATAAAAAGGAACTTACACTCAAGGGAGCCAATAATGTCCATAATCAGCTCATCTCCAAAAATTTTCTCAAAGATCTGAGGGCTGTTGAGTAAAACTGCACAAACAGAGCGAAAGTGCAAAATCAGTCAGGCTGAGGAAAAAATTATGAAGAAGACTGAGAAAATGATGTCTAGCTAAAAGTTCTTACTTATTCCTTTCACTATTCTACAAATCATCTGAAGATCACTGAGGTTTTCCAAGTCTTCACACAGTCTAAATAAGTGCATTATCTTCCGGAGAAACTCTTGCTGCATTGAGATAGTAACTTCCATTAAACATCAATGGTTTCCAAATCAGAGTTTGCATACACATCAAAAAATGGATGGAGAATGATAAGGCTTGTACTAATAGCACTGTCCAAAGCCCACTACAACTCATGAGACTACTGCGGTATTCATATGTATATCTACAACAGCAAGGAAATTGATAAAAAAAAAAAAAAATTGACCCACAATGATATTGAAAGAACAAAACTTATAGCATAAATTGCACAAACTTTATTATTAAATAGTTAATTGCTGTAGATAAATATCGGATAAACTCAAAATAAAAAGCCTACCATGACCACACCTACATTGATGTCCATTGGACTGGCAAAGTTAATAGAAGCTTACATCATTCAGAATGAGATCTATCAGCTGCATCTTATCAGTAACCGGCCTTCATACACAGTCTGCAAGTCAGAAATCAACAGAGATAAGTCGGGTAGTCAATAAGATAATTAGTAAATGGAAATTACAGACACAAGAGAACAGTCCTGGAACAGCCTAAAACCCCAAAAAAAAAAAAAATCCAACTTAGCTCTTGTCCCAATTCTACCTTTTGTTCATAAAAAACTCCAACTTTAGTGCAGTCTCAATTTACTCTAAAACACTTTTTGTCCCATAAAAAACCCAAACTTTAGGTCCAGTCCCGATTCTAACCTAACTTTTTTGGTCTCATAGAAAACCCTCGACTTTAGATCCAATACCAATTCTACCCTAAACTCTCTCTTTTTCCTCTCACAAAGAAATCTCAGCTTTAGGTCCAGTTTCAATTTTACTCTAATTTTTTCTGCTCATAATAGATCACCAACTTCTACTTGACTCCCAAATCTACATCCATTAACCCTCCATCAAAATCGCCCTCAGTGATTTTGCACTCGATCTTTAATCTCTCGTGCTTGGGAATGTTCCATCTCCCGCAGTCGGGTAGCTCGCGCTCAAGACACTCGAATACCTCGTGTTTGGGAGTTTTCAATTTCTCTATTGTCAACAGAAATTTTGGGCAGATGGTTAATGGAGGCAGATTTTTACTCCCCTAAAAGTTCGTGGTTTTTTTAATGAAACTGTAAAGATTTTAGGATAAAATTGAGACGGGACGGTAATATTGGGAAAAGACCTAAAGTTGTGAGTTTTTCCATCCATTTATGGAAAAACTCACAACTTTAGGTCTTTTCCCAATATTACCGTCCCGTCTCAATTTTATCCTAAAATCTTTACAGTTTCATTAAAAAAACCACGAACTTTTAGGGGAGTAAAAAATCTGCCTCCATTAACCATCTGCCCAAAATTTTCTGTTGACAATAGAGAAATTGAAAACTCCCAAACACGAGGTATTCGAGTGTCTTGAGCGCGAGCTACCCGACTGCGGGAGATGGAACATTCCCAAGCACGAGAGATTAAAGATCGAGTGCAAAATCACTGAGGGCGATTTTGATGGAGGGTTAATGGATGTAGATTGGGAGTCAAGTAGAAGTTGGTGATCTATTATGAGCCAGAAAAAATTAGAGTAAAATTGAAACTGGACCTAAAGCTGAGATTTCTTTGTGAGAGGAAAAAGAGAGAGTTTAGGGGTAGAATTGGTATTGGATCTAAAGTCGAGGGTTTTCTATGAGACCAAAAAAGTTAGGTTAGAATCGGGACTGGACCTAAAGTTTGGGGTTTTTTATGGGACAAAAAGTGTTTTTAGAGTAAAATTGAGACTGCACCTAAAGTTGGAGTTTTTTATGAACAAAAGGTAGAATTGGGACAGAGCTAAAGTTGGATTTTTTTTTTTTTTGGGGTTTTAGGCTGTTCCAGGACTGTTCTCTTGTGTCTGTAATTTCCATTTACTAATTATCTTATTGACTACCCGACTTATCTCTGTTGATTTCTGACTTGCAGACTGTGTATGAAGGCCGGGTTACTGATAAGATGCAGCTGATAGATCTCATTCTGAATGATGTAAGCTTCTATTAACTTTGCCAGTCCAATGGACATCAATGTAGGTGTGGTCATGGTAGGCTTTTTATTTTGAGTTTATCCGATATTTATCTACAGCAATTAACTATTTAATAATAAAGTTTGTGCAATTTATGCTATAAGTTTTGTTCTTTCAATATCATTGTGGGTCAATTTTTTTTTTTTTTTATCAATTTCCTTGCTGTTGTAGATATACATATGAATACCGCAGTAGTCTCATGAGTTGTAGTGGGCTTTGGACAGTGCTATTAGTACAAGCCTTATCATTCTCCATCCATTTTTGATGTGTATGCAAACTCTGATTTGGAAACCATTGATGTTTAATGGAAGTTACTATCTCAATGCAGCAAGAGTTTCTCCGGAAGATAATGCACTTATTTAGACTGTGTGAAGACTTGGAAAACCTCAGTGATCTTCAGATGATTTGTAGAATAGTGAAAGGAATAAGTAAGAACTTTTAGCTAGACATCATTTTCTCAGTCTTCTTCATAATTTTTTCCTCAGCCTGACTGATTTTGCACTTTCGCTCTGTTTGTGCAGTTTTACTCAACAGCCCTCAGATCTTTGAGAAAATTTTTGGAGATGAGCTGATTATGGACATTATTGGCTCCCTTGAGTGTAAGTTCCTTTTTATGAGAAAAATCCGTCAAACACTTTCATAGAATTATTAGACATCTGTCACAGTGGGTTGACACTTATATGGACATATAATGTTATTGGAGTTATTTATACAATTACTCCATTAGCATCCCTGGACCTATGCGAGGCACTTTGAAGTGCCATCCACACTATGATCTCGAAATGTCAAAATTATTTTAAATAGTCATCATTAGGAAGTGGAGAAAAGAAAGGAGAATATTTTGATCATACCGGAGAAGGTACTGGACTGTTATGACCTTAACTAGCCAAAATTAAAACACTGTTTGATCCTGCTGCTTCCTTAGTTGTTATTGAATCAACTTCTTACTGTTTTAAAAAATTGTCTGTTAAATGTATATGTGGAATGTGCTGTTCATTTTATCGTAGACCATTTCTTTTTCTTTTCCTTTTTCTAGCTAATATCATGGGACGACTATGATGTTCTGTATTTGTTTGCAGATGATCCTGAGGTTCCTCATGTCCAACAGCATCGCAATTTTTTGAAAGAACATGTTGTATTCAAGGAGGTGAGACATTTTATCTGGTAGTGGCATGATATGTGTAAGTTTGCTGATCCATATGGAAAATTCTGCTTAATAGGCTATTTTCCTTGTTTAGGCAATTCCAATTAGAGATCGACTTGTCCTTTCGAAGATACACCAAACATATAGAGTTGGTTACTTGAAGGTGTGTTTCGATGTCAACTTCTTTTTAACTGGATTCCTTTTGTGGATCCTTTTCTGACATTGAATCGTCTTCCTTAGGATGTTGTTTTGGCTAGAATGTTGGATGACACAATTATTGCAAATCTCAATTCCATCATCCATGCAAATAATGCCATTGTAAGTATAAGAAAGACGTTCTTTTAAGTTTGTCAGGATATTTCTGTATTGAATTTATCTTCTCTCTTGTAGGTTGTTTCTTTGTTAAAGGATGACAATACCTTTATTCAGGAACTGTTTGCAAGGTTAAAATCTTCGATAACCCCTTCAGAGTCGAAGAAAATTTGGTAATTATATCGCTAACATTATTTATTGGTCTTCAATTTTCATTTTTGGCATCAAAATCTGAGATTTGAATGACGCATTTTTTTGGCAGATTTTTAATGTAAACCTGAACTTTTCATGGTATTTGCTTGAGAGATTCGGTTCTTATTGATTGTACTTGCACACTTTTAAATGTCTTGGGTTATAGCAATTCGTTGTTGAATTGCATGGCTTTAATTGTGATTGTAATTTATTGAATGATTTTGACAAGATCAGATAAACTGTACAGTAGAGTGCAAGTTTATCATGAGGTTGGAGTTGGATGCTCCAGTCTGTGGAATGATTAAAGGAATATGAATGTGTATGTTAGGCTGGACTTAAGAAATCACTAGTTGTTGAAAGAAAACAACAGGAAGGCTTTGGTATCTCCCTGGGGATATTAGTGTGCATTTCTGCTGTTGCTCTAATTTGCCCTTTCCTATTGTTTGTCTCCTTTTTAAATTTTTTTTTTCGCTGGGTTATTTGTTTATTATGGAAAAGATTCTGACTGATCATTTTTCGGCTGCTATTACTTAAAAGAGTGGCGGAGTTTTTGCCTGCATTAATTAATAAGATAAGTCTTTCCTAGTAGGACATATTTTTTATGATTACATGGAGAATAACTTTATTGCCTGATCATGAACTCATGCTTTTCTATAGTATGATGATTACCAATACCATTAGCTCTCTTAAATGATCAGTATCCTATTCTGAAGTTGGTTGCTGCAAGACAGATGAATTTCTTTGATTTTCATATGGAAGTGTATAAAAAAGTAATGTCATGTTATCATGAAACATGCTTCTTCCAAATGGTTCGACTCTATCCACTTTTTAGTTGAATTTAAATATTACCATTACAATTAATCATGTGGAAAAGGCGTGTATGAAACTTTGCTCGAAGTAGTTTGCTCTTTGAAGGGAGCTCACCTCGAATTTGATATGTCTATGATCGTTGACCTCTTTCTCTTATCTTTAAAAATTTGGGTATGGTGGGCCGACAAGAAATTAGATTATTTTTGTCTTCGCTCCGCAGCAGCACATGAGCTTTACTAGTATGACTTGGAACGTGCAGGATGCACATAGGACCATCAGACCATGTTGCATGTGAAGTGAGAGATTACTTGTATCCGGTTGTATGGTACTTGTTGACTGATGGAAACATATTTACATTTTCATCTGGCAACTTTGAGGTTATTTTATAAATTAGGGCTTGAAATGTTGATTTTAATGATCTGGCTTTTACACAACCAATTAAATAGAGCATCTGATTTAGATTAAGTGCCGTTTGGGGTGGTTTTTTGTTGTCATGGATCTGTTTGTTTGTGAGAAAGATTTATATCAGATGACTTTTTTTGTGTGTAGTTCTCAAACATTTCGTCCCTCTGTAGTTGTTTTTGCAATACAGAACTTTTTCTTGCATATGTTAGATTCCTACAATAATGGGAGTTGCTTGAATGTGATGACCAAACAAAATAACTCGTCTAAGTCTTTTCCATTCTCTTCTAGATCTGGTTCCCCTATGTTAATGTTGTTATTACTCTCTTGATGTAGGTGTATTTCTTGCACGACTTTTGTAGTTTAAGCAAGAGCTTACAAATGGTCCAGCAGCTCCGGCTTTTCAGGTACCAGTTTATTCAGGAATGTTTTTTTTTTTTTCTGAAGATACTTTTTATTTAGTTTCCATTCTTGATTTGTGAGAATATGGTGGTTCATGCATTATTTTTTAACAGCCAGATTTATCCAGTAGAGATCCTTGATTTATCCTCGTTGTTACACCACCTATATCTTGATGAGACTTGTATTTTGTAGGGATCTTGTGAACGAGGGCATTTTTGACATCATCGCTGATGCTTTGCAGAGTGAGGACAATAGGCTTATACTAACTGGGTAAATACTCTTAGATGTAACTCCATCCGTCACTCACATAGATAAATATGCACGCACGACAAAAGAAAGAGGTGGCAAACAGAAGATAAATGCACTATTGAAGGTGTCATCCTAATTATGTGCCATTTCGGTGGATGCAGGACAGATATTATTATTCTTTTTATGAATCAAGACCCAAATCTTTTGCGTTCGTATGTTGTACGCCCAGAAGGAGCTTTGCTTTTGGGACTTCTGGTATGGCTTTCACGAGGACATGTTAATGCACTGCATGAGATGATATTCTTGGAAATGTTTTCGAAGTTATTCAACCTGAAATATCAAAGTAGGTTGAAGATCGATCTGTAATAGTTGCAAAACAGAGTACGCTTGGTACTGTTCTAGTGCAATGCTTTTTCTACGATCGCTAATACTAGAACCAACGCGCTGCAAGCATTTTGCAAATGAATTTGAATGGCCTTTCTTTTTTTAGGTAACGGGTGGTTTTTCAATTAAAAAGTGATTGGTAGCTTTCTGTTTTTGACGCTTGTACGATTTTAGCCATTGAAAAAGTTTTTGATGAGCACAATAAATTAAAGTCATAAAAAGGAGATACTTCCTTTAAAAGATAGTGGATAATGCAAGGGTAAATTTGAGAAGCGAAAAGTGAGACAAACCTTACTCTTGGCTCAAATATATGGATGTTGAGTTTGATTTTCGCAGTCGGTTCTCTATTAAGAGTAAACAATTATGGTGATCCTGCTAAAATATAGCTTGTGACTTGTAGGTTAAAGGAATGGTTACAGATTTTGGTGATGACATGCATTGCCAGTTTCTTGAAATTCTTCGAAGTTTGCTGGACTCATACACTCTATCAGGACAGGTTCTGCTTAACCCATACACTTCCCTCATCTGATTTTTATTTTCATAGTTTATCATGGTGGTTGGATTTTTTAGGAATTCTGGGTTACTGTTTTGCCTTCCGGTTGTTCTTTCTAGGTCCCTTGCTAATTGTCCCCTCAATTTAATAACTACATCTTCTATGAGGTTTTATCTCATCAGATGTTGTGTTTCATTAGGTTGATCTTTATATCATCAGTGAGGAATATATGCCAACTTTTGACTGGATTTTTTGTGAATCACTGTACTTTGCATCTTTTGCCATATGGTCAATTGATTATGAGCTTCAGCAGTGGAAAACTAGAGAAGGTTCAAATAAATTTAGCTGGTGAATTGCTGTTAAAAAATTTCAGAGAGTAGAAAATCTTTTTTCAGTGGCCCATTTGAATGAAAATGCACAACATGTCTAATCTTATGTAATCCAATCGACGAACTAAAAGCACATTGTTGGCTGAATTGACCAACTTTAACCCCAAACTCCCTCCAGAATTAATAGCATAAGGCAACAATGTCAAGGCTGCTCCTGTCAAAATTTTGAATCTATAAACTGAACCGAAGAACCATAAATACAAGTATAAAATTGAACGCCAACAGCTCTTAAGCTGTTTAGGAGAGGATTCACATTCTCGGACTTATAATGTGTGATTCTAGAAATGCTATTTTCCCATTAAGATATTTAGCTGAACAGGGTAGATAAACCATGTTCAAACTTCATCCTGTAAGCCGATAGATCTGAAAATGAAGCTGCAAGATTATTCTGCGCCAGAACAATCATCTTAAACTATTTGAGGCATCAACGACATCATTTGGATGGAGTTTTGTATATTCGATCTTCTTCTAGCTAGTCAAGATTTTGCCATAAGGCTTGTCCCATGAATTGAACCATCGGGTCTTGTTTTTTCTGTGTCACTCGATTGGACTACTCAAAGGTGATAAATATGTATGATGCACTACTCTATTCTTCTGTCATTCTACTTCATCCGCGCACGCGCGTGCGTATTGCGTGTTCAATTATAGGCTGTTCAATTTTTGCATGGTGACAGCTCTTTGAAAAATTTTTGTTTCTCTGAACCTGGACTGATCTTGTTTATTCTTTCTGCAGAGGGACGGTGTGATCGAGATTTTCTATGAGAAGCATCTGGGCCAGTTAATTGACGTCATTGTAGCATCTTGCCCCTCTGTCACATCTCAATCATTGAGAAAAGAAATGGGTTCTGGAAGAGTCAAAAGTCAGCAGAGAACGAAGCCTGAAATACTGTCAAACATATGTGAATTGCTGTGCTTTTGCGTTCTGCACCATCCATATAGGATAAAGTACTTATTTATAACCCTTGCCATTTTGATAATTTAGTAATCTAGTATGTTAGTCACATATAATTTTAACACTCCAATGAATTAGACTTGAGTGCTAATTTTGTCCTCTCTTCTCTGGTTGCAGAAGTAACTTCCTTCTTAATAATGTGGCAGATAAGGTTTTGTTGCTGATGCAAAGAAGAGAAAAGTACCTTGTAGTTGCCGCTGTCCGCTTTTTTCGTACTATCCTCTCCCGTCATGTAGGTGGCTCTTTGTTTGTTGCCCATGTCGATGTTAATTTATGTGGTAGGATGCAGCGATAGATGAGTAGTGCCATGATTTCTTCTTAGATCTATAAGTTTGAGCATGAGGCAGGCCTTGCATTGTATCAATGAAAGCACTTGGATAGTGGATGGAAGTTTTAAAGTTGAATCTGAAGGATAGATAATCAATGAACCCCTAATGAGTCATGACATTTCTTATGTGTTCTAGTGTGTCAACTTGGTGATATATTTCTGATCTGCAGGATGAGCATATCATAAGCCACATAGTTAGAAACAATCTTCTCAAACCAATTGCGGATGCTTTTGTGAGAAATGGTGATCGTTACAACCTGCTAAATTCTGCAGTCTTAGAACTTCTTGAGTACATCCGCAAGGTTTGTATGTCTGTACCATGTTTTCACTCATTCAGTTTCTTCTCCGCACAAACGAGTGCTGGGAATAAGTGGACGGCATCACTTGCATGGAGTGATCAAGTTGATGACCCTTTTCATGCAGGAAAATCTGAAACCGTTGCTTAAATACATAGTTGATTCGTTTTGGGATGAATTGGTTAAGTTTGAGCACCTGCCATGTATCCAGTCCTTCAAAGTCAAGTACGAGCAGGTATGGCGTATTGTGCCTATCCTTGTTCTCTGCTTTCGTAGGTAACTAATCAAGTCTAAATCTCTTAACTGGTTTTCTTGCAGTGCTTGGAGAATGGTGGAACAAGAGGCCCTATTAACATGTCAGATCCCCGGAAAAGAATAGATGAGCGTGCTCCGGAGAAAGAGGAGGAGGACTATTTTAATGAAGACAGGTCTACCTGCACTATCCGTATGATATTTTGTTCTTTTGTTTGTTTAGTTTTCTCGTTCATGACTGTCTACTTATACTCAGTGATGAAGAAGATACAGCATCAGTATCTGCATCTCGGTCTCAGAAGGTACAAGCACAGCCTATTCTATCCAATGGAGTTTCATCAAGCCATCAATCATTAAGGTGCTTGGATGCCTGAACTTCAGAATTTTCTAGAATACTATACACTACATTTATGGTCTGACGCATACATTGACCTTTTTTAATAGTCCAAGAACTGGTGGGCTGGTGGATTACGATGATGATGAAGATGACGAAGACTATAGACCGCCACCTAAGAGACAGAAAGATAATCCAGATGATGGGGAAGCGGCCATGGATTCCCTCAGGTTGAAAAGAAAACTGGGTCCTAAGGATAAGGAGCCCGATATATCTAAGAGGCCACGTCTGAACAAAATCCCCAAATCAAAAGACAGTGTGTTTGCAGCTTTGTGTTCAACACTAAGTCAAGCAGTGCTACCAAGTAAGAAGACTGCAAGCATCATGCATAGTTCTCCACAGGCTGTGGATGGTGACAAGAATGCCCAGGACGAAAATCACAAGGATTTTGCTCCTACAAGAGGCACTTCAGATAGTGGCAGTTCAGATGATAAGACCCACGAGGAGAAGGAAGCTGCCAGTCCTCGGAGCTGTTCCGAGTGTGTACAAAGCACCTCGGATAATAGACAGTTGGGGAGTGAGGACACCTCATTGGTACAGCCAAAATCATCACCGGAGATGGCTGTGAATGGATCCTAGCTCCCATTTAGTCTTGAAATGAGAGAATCTTGTCATTCATTCAACTATGCAGCTGCAACAAGGCAAATGAACCCCGGAGTTGTTAAGCAGCATTGGCCAAGAATAGCAAAAGAGAGGGTATATACAGAATACGGTTTTGATCTCTCCAGTTGATGTTGGAACAGATGCTGTTTTGGCGATGCGGGGCAAGAGGGGAAGGGGAACGGGCTTCGTGATTATGTGGCAAATTGCCTGTCTTACCTACCTGTTGCGTTGGCTATGTACTTGTCGCTTCTATAAAATACTCAGGGCAATTGTTTCGCTCCCTTCGAACGTTTATTTTTTATTTTCGCGATTTCCCTCTGTATTTTGCCGTGTCGCGAACATGCAATGTGGTTGGGGCATTGATATAAGCTCTGTTTTTGTATCATTTCTTTTATTTTTCCCCCTTTTCCCAAGTTTCAGTGGTGGGGTATGATAATCAAGGGTTGGCTAAGAGGAATTGGGCTGATAGGTTGAAGCTTTTAACGCGCCTTTCTGTTGTTTCCCTCCTATGGCAAGAGCTCAAGAGTTTTCTCATTGTAGTCTTGCATTCTCATTCATGAACTGATTGTAAATTGTAATTTGGAATTTGTCCTCTCTTAAGAAAATTTTGATAGCTCTTTTCCTATCCTATCTAATGTCAGACGCTTGTGTGAATAGTTACAGTACATGTATTGAGCTGGGCATCAATGTGTATTCAATTCATCTTCTCAGCTTGTGTCAATGGAAACGAAAACAGATGGAGAGTATTTTTTTGGTGCTACGTGCAGACCTTATGGAGAGTTTACAATGTACTTATTTCTTGAAGTGGACTAGCTTTTGGCATTTGCCCCATGCGATTCTTCCCAGTCATTTTGTGTCTCGTCCTCAGTCGACATGGGCTTGTTGTCCAGTTGGAGCTGATGCGGACGTTCCTGTTACGGAACTCATTGAATGAGTAAAAATTTTACTTCTTAAATGCTTTTGGAGGGGGAAAATTCATTTGGTAATGTAACATTTTGAGCAAAAATCTATTGTTTACGTAATTTCATTGTTCTACTTCTAGTTTTTTTTTTTTTGTGTGTGTCAGAAGTGGTTTTGGAGTCGTTTGAAGAATAAAAAAAAAATAGTTCTTTTCAAAAGTGGAAAATTAACTTTTGCTTGGAAGCAAAAATAGAAAAATTAATTTCAGACTAGAAGTTGATTTTTCAGAGCAGAAGTGTTGCTATGCGTGCCCCTAAAGTTGGGATTGAGTTGAGAAAATCAGAAAGGATTGTTGCTGCTGCTATTATTCTCCGTTGGGATATTTAAAATGCAATTAAATCGTGGTAAGGTGTACAGAATTAAAAAAATGATAAACGGTTTTAGAGGGCTAGAGTGCTAGAAAGTGATACGTGAATGAAGATCGAAGAATGGTGAAAATGAGAGGAGGGAGCCAATTATAGAGGTTTTTTTTTTTTTTTTCCGCAACGGTGACTGGATCAGTGACCGTTAAATTTTTAGGTCCCTTGAGTCTAAAAAAATTGTTTGATAATTGGCCCAAACTGGATTCGCTTCAAAGGCTTGGTCCCAAAAAATTTGGGCCTAGGAGGCCCACCAGGGAAATGGGCTGAGAGGGCCCAAGATCAGTCGGGCTCGGGACCCAATGGGCTATGCCCTAGATACTTGACCCCGACTCGATTCGTGTTATAATCAAACATCGGAAATGAATTCCAACTCGAGATCAATAAGTCATAACATTTCCCCTAATATTTTTATCTAGGGGTGTGCCATTAATTTTGTAGAATTTAGGTCTTTTTCTCTATATCCATTACATTTTCTTTTTAAGAGTAAGCATGATTACGTTGGCGAACAGGTCGAGTTAAGTAAAGGTGATCGAGTCTACAAAAATTGTCTACAAGAGATTGCTTTTAGAATTTGAAATCGAGAATCGCCTCTGAAAGTGCCGCCTAAAATCGATCGGTTGGATTCAGTTTGGGCGATTACCGATCCGATCGGACATTTTTTTGCCCACCTCTGAACTTGTGTATAGACAAACTCGAACTTTGACACATTATTCTAATTTAGTTCGAGCTCGAGCTTGGTCTCTAAACCCGGTCGCGAGTAGTTTCTGGCATTCGCCACGACGTTCGCGTTCTAGTCAACCAAACGACGGACACGTGTGTGTGAAGCGACACGTGTCTCTCTCTCTCTCCCCCCCTCACCCACCCTTCCCGCTTCAAACTCTCTCTCTCTCTCTCTCAACATCGCTCCGTCACAGCGAACTGAAGTGGATTCTCTCTGATCGACGAAGAAGAAGAAGGAGAAGATCGAGGAAGATGAGCCAGAACTTGGAGGCTCGGACGCACTCGCTGCTCAACGAGCTCAACTTCGACAAGGGCGGCTTTTTCGACCTCGGCCACCCTCTGCTCAACCGCATCGCCGAGAGCTTCATCAAAGCCGCCGGGGTGAGGGTTTCGCCCATCCGATCTCTCGACCGCCTCGTTTTTTTTTTTTTTTAAATGCCAAATGAAGTGACTCGGACGCGTAGGGAACCGCTAGATGTTTTCGATTCGCTTTAAGTCGCGGCCAGTGCGCGTAGGTTGCGATTGTATCCTTGTTTGCTTGAGTATCGCCGCGCCAGTAACGCGCGAAATGTTCGCATAACCACGTGCTTAGATTGTGTTTGCTTTCCCGGACGATGTGTTAGTGTTAATGAAGCATTCCTTCTCATGATTGGCGGACGACATCTTCTGTATGATCGAGGACTTGGACTTGATGAGAGGACTGAAAGTGAAATTGGAGGTTGTTTATGTACCGAAGAAGGAAGGGGATTGGGATTGAAGGCACGTCTGTCCTCGGAAGCAGATTACTGGAACAATGTTCTGCAATTTTTTTTTCTCACGTTTTAGTAATGTTTGGTTTTAGCAATGTCTTTGTTTCTCAAACTAGTTGATTTGATCTACTGAGCATCTGCATTGCCTTTTCATAAATTCGAAGATTGGAGCGATTCAAGCCGTGTCGCGGAAGCCTACTTCACAGCAGTTGAAGGTACAGTCGGTCCCCTTGGGAAGCGTTGAACTGTGTAATGGATTGAGAAGAGGATGAATAGTTACATATACATGTTGTGATAGTATCTGTTCCTGTTATGATGACAAAGAGGGCTGGTGTTAAATTAACAGGTGCAGGACTGGATTCGGGCAATGGCGTACCAGAAATTCCAGGTGCAAAGAAGCGGCGGTTCCCCGAGCTGAGAGGTATAGGAGTTCTAAATTCCTGTCTATTTGCTTATCTATAATCCGTGCAATGGAGATTGAAGACTAGTCGGTACGCGAATGATGACTTTCTTTCCAGATGATCATATTTAATGTATCAATCCTAGATTACTGGCAAGTTTGCCTTTCTAATCGTCGTTTCTTGTGTGCTGCATAGGAGCAACCAACAGGAATTCCCTGGAGGCCATGGGAGTCTTACAAGCATAACCTAATGTGATTCGCTGCATCATCTCAAGTTATTGTCCTCTTGATTCGTGTTTCTTGTTTGATTCATCCAGGTGAAGAGCACTGGCAAAGAATCCCTGCAGTGGGGTAAGCATGTTACAATTTCAAGTTGAGGATCTAGGATGGTTAGGAACATCAAATTTTCAGCTTGAAATTGTTCATTGAGATTCCTTAACATGGGCTTGGCTTGAAAATCCTGATTGAGTGCTGAGATGGTTGTTTGGTCTGCTGCCCAGGACTGGCTGCAGGTGTGTACTCAGGTTTAACATATGGGTTGAAGGAGGCCCGCGGAGCACATGATTGGGTAATGATTTTTCGATTTTCGTCGATTTTTCAACAATTAATGCGCAGTAGATGAATCTTGTAAGCACAATTGGAGCTATTATATTTTCTTTCTGTGTCGTTTGCATCTGTGCCTCATGGCATCACAATCGAGTCTCACATCTATTGTTGAGCTTGGGATGGCATATCATGTCATGGCTATGCTATTGAAACTTCAAAGTTCCCCAGTGAACAAGTTGTTTTTCATGTCTCCAGTTCTTAAGGGCGCATCATGATAGGCTTGATTGTCTCTGTTAATGGCAATTTATTAAATGGTATGTTGCAGAAGAACAGCGCAGTCGCAGGAGCTATCACAGGCGTGGCGCTTGCGCTGACACAGGACGACACTTCACATGAGCAGATCGTGCAGTGCGCCATCACTGGAGCTGCGATTTCTACTGCTGCAAACCTCCTTTCAGGGATATTTTGACATGTCCAGAGGTGGGCCTTTTTTGTTTGGAAAGAAACTTAGTTTCCCCTTCTGTCTACTTCTTAAATAAGCATGGACCACAGGATCTTGTAAACTTCTGTCGGACTGGATACTTCTTCAAGCGCCTCGATTGCGAAGTCTTATACTTGGCAACGTTTGCGTCTTCACAGCGAGGAAGTTTAGGATGCCAAGAGATGGCTAGAGCTAGTTGATGATGGTTCAGTTCTTGTTGATATTGAAAGCACCACGTTTTCCTTTCTTCCCTTTCTCGTTTTGGCATTGAGGCTGTGTTGATACATATTCCGTTGCTTTCTTTGTCATAGACAAGGGGCCGAAACAGCCAAACAAAAGATTCGCGTATTCCAATTTCTGAACTCGACACCCCAACTTTGTCCCTCACATCGGATGATGAAACACCGAGAGGAGGTTGTGGAAGGAAGTAAATGCCAAGGATGTGATATTGGTTCCACTTCCGCCCTTTTCATAATGATGTAAATCAAACATGCCTAAGTAGCACAGACGCTAACATCACATGATATGTCGACACGTCATTTTTTATAAATAAAGAATTTCGACATGTTGGGACACATTATACGTATAATTTGTGTGTATATATAATTATTATTTTTATGATTATTTCATTAAGTTAATTCGATTCAAATTCACAAATAAACACATAAAAAAGAGAGCTTAGAATGAACTTACACCAAAAGCTTTAATCATTGATTTGTTAGTATCATTCATTAGTCCCTCATTTGTTTGGTCCTTCATTTGTTAGTACATTCATTGCTTCGAATTGACAATTTAATTGCATTCCATTCTAATAATTCATCATTTGTTGGTGGATTTTTTTTTAAGAATATCAAGTTTTATAAATTAACATTTTTACCCCTAAAAATAATTAAAAAATTGACCCACTCGTGTCAGATTTTGCATTTTGGGTCGTCTAACACGTGTGTTGAAAGAGTTGACCACGTGTCGAAAATATAACACATAATTGACCGCATGTCAGGTGTTCGACATGTATCTAACATGACACGTAGCCTTCTGGAGAAGGTGATGATGCTACATAGAACAAATCAATGTCGATCAGACTTAACATTATCCAAACATATAATTTACATTCACAAATATTTAGACATAAATTTTTTCATAATGAAATTTTTTTTTATTTAGTAATTATCTCGAGCGATATAAACAATTTTTAGGAAAACATTTGCGTCATTGATTTTTGCGAAATAAATAGATCTTTAAGGTGTGCATGGTAACACTTATGGAAGTGGATTTTTGCTCCATAAGTGTTTCTAAAGCAGAAATTCATTTGGTAAAACTTTTTACTTTTGAAAGAAATTTCTACTTTTGAAGTGAATTTTCATTTCTGAAGTTATTTTTTCCCAATTTGAGAAGGCCAAAAAAATAACTTCTCAACTAATAAGTATTTCTCACTTCTCTTCTTTTTTCATTATGCCCTCACCCTCTTTTCAACCATGCTCGCCTTCGCCAACCTTCGTCGCCGCCCGCCGCCGAGTTGCTGTCTTAGGCTGTTAGAGTAAAAAATAAATATATTTTTTAAATTTCTAAAAATTTAAATATATTTTTTTTAATTTCTAAAAGTTAAATAATATTTTTTAATAATAAAATTATTATTTGAAGAAATTAAAAGTTTAAAAATGAAACAAAATTTTGGCCATCGAAATAATTTTTCAGAGAAGATTTTGTGTTAATAATGTTTCAAAAGTGAAATTTTTTTATCTATTATAAAATGAATTTCTCTGATCAGAAATCAACTTTCGGTAGCAAAAGTAGAAAAATCAACTTCTGATCAAAAGTTAATTTTTGAAGCAAAAATCTTGCCATGCGTGCCCTAATTAGCAAGTGTGGCAAATTAGGGTCAAAATTGATTTAGGGTCATTCAAAACTTCCTACCCTGTTAGTCAAAGATTGCTAGACACGTGAATACTACTAGCATTGGTTTAATCGGTAGACCTAAAATATTGCTTGATTTGGTTCTTTTTGTGGTCCTTGTACAAATTTGACTTTTTACAGTCCCCTCTTTTCGTTATTCAGTTAACGAATTATGACGCGACTTTCAATTCAATTCATAATTTTAAACAATAGACAAGGAAAGAAATTCAGAGATTATTTACAATTACTAACTGGGCCTAGCCCATCCTTCGGTACGAGCCCAGTCCATTCTCTCCTCTTTCTTTTTTTTTTTTTGGATGTATTCTACGACTTCTGAGAAGAAAATCTCATCCTCTTCTTTATCCTACTCCTCTAGGGTTTCAGATCTGCTCTCCAGCTTCATCCATCTGGTACGCGTTAGTTTTGCTACAAAAAGGGCCGTCTCTTGTGCGGAGCTGCGTCGGCATTGGAACGTACTCAGCGACGCCTGTACTCCAGGTCAGGGATGCCAACTTTGCTCTTCGTTTCCAACCTCCAAAGTCCCGTCTTTGTCTATGAAACTCGCGAGCTGTTTCTCGTCTCGACGTTTCGAATCGATGTTTTTTTTTTTTTTCGTTTAATTAGATTGCGCGGAATCAAGCTTGTCCTTCTTGTGCAGCAGATGAAATCGGTTGAACGGCGATCACGACCGATCTCCTTACTGTCGTACTCTCTCTTTCGGTGGCGTAACTAGGGGTCGAGTAGGTTGTCTGATTATCTTTGCGATCCATGGTTTCGTGGCACTTGTAAGTGCTTCGTGGTGTTTTTTCTGATTTCATGATTGCAAGCCGTCGGTCCTTTGGTTGTTCTTGTGCGGGGATAAATTTTGACGCACGAATCCAGTTTAATTTACATAGAACTTGTGGGTAATTGTCTGGTGAGCTTTTTTGTGTAAGAATTTGGGGTTATCTTTTTCTTCGCTGCAGGTTAGAACAGTAAATTGCGTCGGGCTTGGCTGATTGAGATGTGTCTGAAACTGAAACATACTGTATTTATAGGATGTCGAGTAAGGAAGAAGAGAAGGCTCAAGATGCGGCAGAACGAATCAAGGCCGCTGCTATGAGCGCTGCAAAAGGTCTTAGCCGTGCGCAGGCTGAGCGGGCTGCGGCGGCTGCTGCTCGTAATGTCAATGCTTATGGGCAAAAGAGGAAGGGCCAGTAGATGGCAGGAGAAGAGGGAAGCGAAGAGACAATGTATTTGAGGAGTACTGAGAAGGCTGTAACTGGGGAACGGAAAGACTTGAAGGCTTCGGTCTCTATTGGTGGGTGGTTCAGCGCAGTGCCAGAAGTGCTATCAGACGGACATTGGACTTACCAATGTACCAATGAGCGTGTCTACATTTCACGACCGTCGAGGACGCAGCTACTTAAGAATCACAAATTGACTACGGGAAGCGCGGTTATCTTATGAACCTGAAAATCAGATACAAGGAGGAGAAGACTGAGAAGCGCTCTAAGAAAAGTAAAAGGAAATACAATCTGATTCGGTTTCTGCTAGTGACAGTGAGGCTTCTGTTTTCGAGAGTGAAAGCGAGTCGGCATCTGGATCGGATTC
>JAGVVM010005397.1:22500-29859 GCA_019149425.1 Psidium friedrichsthalianum | reverse complement strand
GGGACACACGGAGCCCATCGGAGGACGGCACTATACTCAATTCTCTGCCTGCTACTCCTCCTCCACTTACAGAAATAGTCCCCCAGCCTCGCCCCGATCCTTGGGTGCACCTCCCCAGAGCCGCTTCAACAAGCGTCCCCCTCGCAGCCGGCATATCACCTCTCCCCTCTTCCTCCCTCTCGTCCCTCTCCCTCCTACACGGCCACACCCACGCAGCCATCTCTTCCCTCCTTTCCTCGATCTACTCAGGCACTTCCTTCTCGCCCTCACAGTGTTGAGTCGTGCATATCGACGATCAACCGTTGGCCATGATTCGTGCATGGATCGGTCGATCGGTCGTCCCGCATGAGTCGTGCATCAATCGACGGCCGATCGTCCCGCATGAACCTTGCATCGATCGTTCGGGCATTCAGCGTGAGCCGTACATCGGCCAATCGGACGTTCAACTTGGCCGGTGATCGGGCGTTAGGCATGAGTCGTGCATGGATCGGTCGTTAGGCATGAGTCGTGCATGGATCGGTCGATCGGCCGTTCGGGTGAGTCGTGCATGGATCGGCCGTTCGGCATGAGTCGTGCATGGATCGGCCGTTCGGTGTGAGTCGTGCATGGGTCGATCGGCCCTCCCGCATGAGTTGTGCATCAACCGATCGATCGATCGATCAGCTGCTCCGCATGAGTCGTGGATCGGTCGATCGGTCATTCCGCACGATTCGTGCATTGGCCTATCGGCCGATCAACTTGGCCGGTCATCGGCCGAGCGAGGGTCGTGCCCGAGCGATTGGCCGACCGCACCGGTCGTGGCCGGCCAATGCACGGGCCATGGCCGTGCGACTCGGCCGAGCGAACGGGTCGTGGCCGAGCGACTTGGCCGATCGTACGGGCCATGACCGAGCGTAGTGGCCGATCAGATGGATCGTGACCGGCCGATGCACGGGTCGTGACCGGCTAATTTGGCCGATCGCACGGTCGTGGCCGAGTGACTTGGCCGAGCGCCCACGTCGTGGCCGAGCGGATTTGCCGACTGCACGGGTCATGGCCGAGCGATCGATCGGCCGTTCGGCATGGGTCGTGCATGGGTCGATCGGTCGTTCCGCACGAGTCAAGCATCGATCGGCCGTTCAACATGAGTCATGCATCACCTGTTCAACATGAGTCATGCATCGGCCGTTCGGGCGCTCCGCATGAGTCGTGCATCGGCCGTTCGGGCGCTCCGCATGAGTCGTGCATCGGCCGCTCGGGCGCTCGGCATGAGTCGTGGATCGATCGATCGGCCGCTTCGCATGAGTCGTGCATCGATCGGTCGATTGGCCGCTCTGCATGAGTGGTGCATCGATCGGTCGATCGGCCATTCTGCATGGTTCGTGCATCGGTGGATCGGCCGTCCCCCATGAGTCATGCATCGGTCGATCGGCCGTTCAACTTGGCCGGTCGTCGGCCGAGCGAGGGTCGTGGCCGACCGCACTGGCCGAGCTCACGGGTCGTGGCCGAGCGAGTTGGCCGAGCGGACGGATCGTGGCCCAGCGAGTCGGCCGAGCGCACGGGTCGTGGCCGGCCAATGCACGGCGCATGGCCGTGCGGATCGGCCGGGCGTGCGATTCGTGGCCGATCGAATTAGCCGAGCGCGCGGGTCGCGGCCGGCCAGTGCACGGGTCATGGCCGAGCGACTCGGTCGATCGGCCGCTCCGCATGGGTCATGCATCGGTCGATGGGCCGTTCGGCATGAGTCGTGCATCGGTCGATCGGCCGTTCAGCATGAGTCGTGCATCGGTCGCTCGACCGTTCAATTGACACGCAAGTTCCGACCGATCGCTTATCGATCATTTCTCGTCCGATTGAATCCATTCTTGTTTCTAAAATTTTTTTGAGTCAAGAAAATGGCCTGCCATTGTTTTCCCCATCTCCCAAGTATTTTTTTTTTGTCATTTTCTATTTTTTTTTAATTTGTTAATTGCCAAAAATTAAAAAAAAATATGTTCGGCGAAATTTTTTTCTTCACTTTCCATAATTTAGTTCACATTTTCCTACACATCCTTGCAAAAAATCACATCCAAATTCAATTTCTACATTTTTTTAGAGACGTGGTGCCATCTCAAGCATGGTGAATGTCTACTCCTGCTGGGAGAAAAACTGCTCATAAGGCTCTTTAGGGGGGTAGAGGTGCTCCGGTCGGGGTGACGGGCAATGTTGAGCTGTGCAAGATCCATGCTACGGGCGCACGAATGAGTCGTTCATGAATCAATAATGGATCAAACGGAGCATCTCTACGCAAATACATGGACGACCCTTGCATCGCGTGGCTCCCCCTCACGCAGGCATTCATGGCCGATTGCATGGGTCGTGGCCGAGCGACTTGGCCGGCCATTGGCCGAGTGCACGGGACGCGGCCGGGCGACTTGGCCGGGCGACTTGACCGAGAGCACGGGTACGTGGCCGAGCCACTTGGCCGGCCATTGGCCGAGCGTGCGGGACTCGGCCGAGCGAACTGGTCGGCCATTGAGCATGAAATGGGGAACACGACCCATGGGCATGAATGAGCGACGATCTTGTGACGTTAGGCAACGATCGAGCGATGGTTGAGTCCCGATCGAGCCAAAGATCAAACCATGACCGAGACCTTAACGGGTCGAGGGGAGGGGAGATTGAGGCGAGATAGGGTCGAGATCAAAGCGACGATTCAGCCATGATCGGCACATGATCTCGCTCTCGTGTCTAGCGTTGCGGGTGAGCCACTATTTTTTGAATTGGTGAACGACCCTTGAGCATCGATGAGCCAACGATCATGTCGCGATCAGGCGATGGTTGAGCGATGATTGAGTCCCAATTGAGCCAATGTCAAACCATGACCGAGGCCATGATTGGCCAAGGGGAGGGGAGATTGAGGCGAGATTCGGAGGCGATCGAAGCGATGACTAAGCCATGGTCGACGCATGATCTTGGTTTTTCACGTCTAGCGGTGCGGATGTGGCCTTGTTCGATGGGTTCATGCGCTCTTTGAGTTCTCATGCTCAATGAGTCATGGATTGGTCGGCTTGGTTTACTTCCAGTGTACGCGATGGCGTGTGAGAGATGATAAGAATGTGCGTGTTGGCAGGCTCCGTGCTGGTGCATCGAACTGCTTCCCACACCTTCGATCAGGTTTTGCTCCATGAGCTAAACGTGGATGCAAAAAGCGGGTTCCTGTGTTGCATACCCTATTGCGACGGAAATTTGTGCCTATCGTTGTCCCTTTCAACGCGACATCCTCTTCGGGTGCTCGGTTGGACGAGACAGTGGGGCTCGTGTTCCACGAACATCTCATTTTCGATGTTTGTTCGGACGGACCGCGAGTTCTTACTTGTTCTCTCGGATGCGGAACCTTGTCCATGGGTGTTGGGGTCATCGGCCCTTGTTCCCGTTCTCAAGCGTCTATCGCTTTTACCGGAATGACGCTCTTGCCTTGTCCTTGACCGCGTGGAGCTCTCGGGCTCTCACGATGGATCATGCTTGGCGGACGTCGTGAAGGAATGCTACCTGGTTGATCCTGCCAGTAGTCATATGCTTGTGACACGGTCCGGGCGAAGAGGCAAATCCGAAGAGGTTTTCAGAACGAAGAAAAGATCGTGTCTTGCGAGAGAATCTCCTAGAGAATTCTGGAGGATTCTAGAAGGGGTAATATTGTAATTGTATATTGATGTAATTAAGGCAAGTAGGTGGTAGATCGGGAGATGCAATCTCCACCGTTAGATCAAAGGGGAGATCTACGGTTTATATCGCACGAGAACTTGTATATAAGGGGCTCTCCTCCCCCTCATTTGTATCATCTCATCTCACGAGTAATACAATCAGAGCTTCTCTCTCTAGTTTCTCTCTCTAAGAGTTCGGAAGGCGAGTGAGGAGTGATCGGGGTGAGCGAGGGAAAGGCTGACTTGGGAAGGTGTTCCTAAGGCCGCACGAGCGATTGATCGGTGATTCGATCGGCCCGTGACAAGTGGTATCAGAGCCATCGTCCAGTGCGTAGCCAGATTCATCAAGGGGTGTGATGGATCCAGTGTCTGAGACAGCCGCTGCTCATGGTGAGAAGGCCGTGGAAGAGCGCGGACGTGATGCTGAGAAGGCCGGCAAGGCAAAGAAGAGTCGTGCTCGATCGAGTTCGAGGGATGCAATGGGGCTCTTGGAGACTCGGGTGGCAAAGATGGAGATTGCTCTCGCAGACGTCCAAGGCATGGTCGGGGATCTAGCTGAGAACGCCGATGGAGACGTGTCCGGGAAGGAGGTGCTCGAGGCCGAAGTGCAAGAGCTCAAATCCGGCATGGGGGAGCTCCGAGGCGAGATGCTGGGAACCTTGACGTGCACCGCTGAAGAACTCCGATCGGAGAACGATAACTTACGAGCCTTGGTCGAGGCTATGCGCGAGGAGCTGGACGCGCTCAAGGGGAAAGTTGCTGAAGTTGAAGCTGCACGTGTGAACGGGGTGATCACCGTGCAACCTGCTCCACGAGTGGACGCTCCGAAGCCGAAAGAGTTCAAGGGCTCAAGGGTGGCCAAGGACGTGGACAACTTCCTATGGCACGTGAACCAGTACTTCAACGCGACGGGGATAGCTGATGATGCCCTAAAGGTTAGTACTGTTGCCATGTATCTTACCGAAAACGCACTACTGTGGTGGCGTCGTAGGTGTGACGAACGAAGTGGTGGACCGATCACTTCTTGGGAGACTTTCGTTGCGGAGTTTCGCAAGCAGTTCTACCCGGCGTATGCGGAGGAGGAAGCCCGAGAGGAACTCCGACGCTTGGAACAAAGGGGAAGCGTCCGGGACTATGTGAAGAAGTTCTCGGAGCTGCTGCTTCAAATCTCGACAATGAGCGACACCGAGGCCTACTACCAATTTCTTGGGGGTCTCAAGCCGTATGTGAAGCAGGAGATCAAGCGCTGCGGTGCTCTGGATCTCGCATCGGCCATGGCTGCGGCCGAGTCGATGGTGGAGTACAAGCCGACTCCAGTGAGCAAGCCAGACTTCCACCCGAGGGAGAAGAGCGTTGGTGGGGGAGATCGTGGAAAGTTCCATCGCCCAAGCCATAACAAGCCACCAACTGCTCCACCTAGGGCGAAGACGGAAGCTTCAAGTAGCGGAAGCAGTGGAAAGCCCGAGAAGAGGCGATTCCAGGTGAAGTGCTTCTTGTGCGACGGACCGCACTTTGCACGCGATTGCTCGGCAAAAGGGCAAATCGCATCGGTGATCAAGGCCAAGGAGGAAGAAAAGAAGCAAGCCGAGAAGGACGAGACGCGACTCGGATCCTTGCGAGTCCTTAGCTCGATCAAATCGAAGAAAGCAGGAAAGGCCAAGGGGATGATGTTCGTAGAAATGAAGATCGGCGACACCACGATGAATGCATTGGTGGATACGGGGGCGTCCGATCTATTCATCTCCGAGGAAGCTGCAAAGAAACTCGACCTTCAGGTTGAGAAGAAGACGGGATGGCTGAAGACCGTCAACTCAAAGCAAGTGCCTATGTGCGGGGTAGCCCGAGGCGTGGAGATCCATATAGGTCAATGGACGAGCAAGGAAGATCTTGAGGTAATCCCCTTAGACGACTATGATGTTGTAATGGGATTGGGATTCATTGACAGGATCGATGCGATGCTACTCCCGTTCGCGGACTGCATCTGCGTATTGGATGAACGGAACCAGTGCGTGGTTCCGATCCAGAGGAAGTCGGGAGGCAACCACAAGATGCTCTCGGCCATGCAACTATCCAAGGGGGCTAGGAAGGGCGAGGAGACTTTCGTAGCCGTGATGAAGGAGGTAGATCCCGAAGGTGGGATGGACGAAGTCCCGAAGGAGGTGACCCAGGTTCTTGAAGCGTTCAAGGACGTGATGCCTCCGGAGCTGCCGAAGAAGCTGCCACCTATGAGGGAGGTGGATCATCGGATCGAGCTCGTATCAGACGCTCGACCGCCTGCTATGGCACCATACAGGATGGCGCCTCCAGAACTCGAAGAACTGAGGAAACAACTGAAAGGATTGCTTGATTCGGGGTATATTCGCCCATCGAAGGCTCCGTTCGGTGCGCCGGTTCTATTTCAGAAGAAGCATGACGGATCGCTGCGCATGTGCATAGACTACCGGGCACTGAACAAGCTGACGGTGAAGAACAAGTACCCGATCCCTCTCATAGCGGATCTGTTCGATCAACTTGGCGGAGCAAGGTGGTTCACCAAGCTGGATCTTCGATCGGGTTACTACCAAGTGCGGATCGCGGAGGGAGATGAGCCGAAGACCGCCTGCGTTACGAGGTACGGCTCGTACGAGTTCCTGGTCATGCCCTTTGGCTTGACAAATGCACCGGCGACGTTCTGCACACTGATGAACAAGGTATTACAACCCTTTCTCGATCAATTTGTGGTTGTATACCTGGACGACATAGTCATATACAGCAGGACGCTCGAGGAACACATCAAGCACATCAAGCAGGTCTTCCAAGTTCTGAGGGACCACGAGCTGTACGTGAAGCGCGAGAAGTGCGCCTTTGCCCAACAGGAAGTGCCATTCTTGGGGCACATTGTGGGAGGTGGACGAGTCCGTATGGATCCGGCCAAGATCGAGTCGATCGTAGGTTGGGAACCGCCGACGAAGGTAACCGAACTTCGGTCCTTTCTAGGCCTTACTAACTATTATCGACGATTCGTCAAGGGTTATTCGAGCATCACCGCTCCGCTCACGGATATGCTGAAGAAGGACAAGCCGTGGGAGTGGACGGAGCGCTGTCAAGGGGCGTTCGCAAGACTCAAGAAGGCTATGACGGAGGAGCCGGTCTTGGCGCTGCCTGATTGTTCGAAGCCGTATGAGGTAGAGACTGACGCTTCTGATTTTGCGATTGGAGGTGTTATTATGCAGGATGGGCATCCCGTGGCTTACGAGTCACGAAAGCTGAACGAGACCGAGAGGCGGTACACCGTTCAGGAGAAGGAAATGACGGCCATTGTGCACTGCCTACGCACCTGGCGTCATTACTTGCTGGGATCAAAGTTCGTCGTGAGGACGGACAACGTGGCCACGAGTTACTTCCAGACGCAGAAGAAGCTGAGTCCGAAGCAAGCTCGCTGGCAGGATTTCTTGGCGGAATTCGACTACGTGCTCGAGTACAAGCCGGGGAAGGCTAATGCTGTAGCGGATGCGCTGAGTCGAAGAGCAGAGCTGGCGTCCATAAGTCGGCCAGACTGCCCGCTGGTTGGAAGGATCAAGGAAGGGCTAAAGCATGATCGAGCGGCGCAAGCACTCTTGCATTATGCAAAGGAAGGCAAGACCCGAAGATTCTGGTGCGAGGACGACTTGTTATATGCAAAAGGGCGACGACTGTATGTCCCGCTCTACGGGAATCT